>CM035411.1:190861186-190863686 GCA_020310875.1 Ceratopteris richardii | reverse complement strand
GAAGCGACCACGAATCACTTGCTGGAATTGTGGTAAACTTGGACATACAAAAATAAGGTGCAGATTGCGACCTCTTCACATGAAACTGGCTACAACTCAATTGCATAACATGGAGGTCCATAATGAAGAAATTCCTCGTGTTTGTATAGAGGAATCACTGGAGAAGGACTTAAGTACCTTGGGTAACGATATCTCTCTTCACTCTCTACTTTGCATGTAGGGTACAATAAATAACAAACTAGTTAAAATTCTACATGATGACCGTAGTTCACATGACTTCATTTCACATTTATTAGTACAAGAACTTAAATTACAAACGTTTCCTTCCTTGTATAAAGTGAAAGCTGCATTTCAAGGTAGTCGTTATAATGTAACATGAGGAAGTGCAAGATGTTACGATTAGCATAGGCCCATATGTTGATTCACAAACATTTTTAATTGCACCTTTGCAATCTTAAAATGTTATACTAGGTATGCCTTTTCATCACCATTATAACCCACATATTGACTACCATACGCATACCTTTAACTTTGAATTCAAAAGTCAAATCATTACTTTGTCTGCACGACATGATTTCCAGCCGTTTCCATTGATTAGTCACACTCAAGTAAAGCTTGCATTTAGGAAAGGATTCAATTCATGCATTGTTTTTGTCAATGTCATCAATGATTATACTCATACACTTCTTGATGCATATGAACCTTTCATGAGTACTTATAAGGATTGCTTTATGTCTGAGAATCCCTCTGAACTACCACCATCTCGTGGATCCTTTGACGATAGCATAGACTTAGTACCTGGTAGTTCTCCTCCTCATAAAGCACCTTATAGACATGACCCACTACACCAAAAGGAAATAGAAAACCAAGTAAAAGACCTATTACAGAAAGGACTTATAAGGCCTAGTTCTTCCGCATTTGGAGCACCAGTTCTCTTAGTAGAGAAGAAGAATAAAACTTATCGAATGTGCATTGATTATAGAGCCCTTAACAAGATCACAATAAAGAATAGATACTCTATTCCTCGAATAGATGATCTCTTAGATAAGTTACGAGGAGCTCGTGTCTTTAGTAGAATTGATCTTAAATCGGGTTACCATCAGATTCGTATGACACAAAGTGATATTTTTAAGACTGCATTTAGAACTCAAACAGGCCATTATGAATTTATGGTAATGCCCTTTGGACTTACGAATGCCCTTGACACATTTGCACGAATGATAAACAATATTTTTCTTGATTATCATGCTTTTGTTCTTGTATTCTTTGATGATATACTTGTATACAGTAAGAATGATAGTGAACATGAAAAGCATCTTGAAATAGTTTTTCATTTGTTACGAGAGAACACACTTTATGCTAATCCTGAAAAGAGTTACTTCTTTCAACGTAAGCTAGAATATTTAGGACATATTATTTCAAGTGAAGGTGTGCATGTGGATCCGAAAAATATTAGAGTTATAGTAGAATGGCCTACACCACAATCAGTTAATGATGTTCGTTCTTTTCTTGGGTTGGCTAGTTTCTATAGGAAGTTTGTTTGAAATTTTTCTTATTTAGCATTGCCTCTTACCTTGTTGTTGAAAAAGAAAATAAAATTTGCATGGGGACTTACCCAACAACAGTCCTTTGAAAAAACTTAAACAAGCACTTTCACATGCACCTGTTTTACAATTATCTGATTTTTCACAACCCTTTCATGTTGTTACTAATGCTAGTGGTTCAGGAATAGGTGCAGTTTTAATGCAAAATGACCATCCCATTGCATTTGAGAGTAGGAAGCTTAAGCCCTCAGAAAAGAATTATAGTACATATGATAAAGAATTGTTAGCAGTTGTGCATGCTTTGCGAATTTGGAAACACTATCTTATGGGCTCTGAGGTCTTAATCAAAACCGATCAACAGGCTATTAAGCATTTAGTAAATCAGCCCTTAACCTCTAATAGGCATCTTAAATGGGCATCATCCAACCCATGACAAATATCAGCCTTGTAAAACTAATGTTGTAGCGGATGCTCTTAGCCGTTTTCCTTTGCATTCTATTGTTTTGCATAATATTTCTGCCATCCAAATTCATTCTTTTCAAGAAATGGTTTCCACTTATGCATCTGATTTGTATTTTTCACGTGCATGGCATGATTTCAACAATGGTGCATCTTTATCTGATGAACATTATACATTTCATAATGGTTTTCTTTATTTTCAACATAGATTGTGCATAACCCAAGCTTTTAAAGATTTTGTCATTAAAGAAATGCATGAACCATCTTACATGGGTCATAGAGGCATACAAAGCACCATTTCTGCTTGCAAAGATTCTTCTTTTGGCCACACATGGAAAAAGATATTGCACATTATGTTTCTCAATGCATAGTATGTCAGCGTGTCAAACGTCATCATAGTAAACCATTTGGATTATTAATGCCACTTCGCATTCCAAATGAACCATGAGAACAAATCTCTATGGATTTTATCACAGGTCTTCCCATCACTTCATCAC
>CM035411.1:190813520-190816020 GCA_020310875.1 Ceratopteris richardii | reverse complement strand
AGTCCTCTATACTCTGCCTCTGTGGAAGACAAAGCAATAGTAGGTTGCTTCTTTGAAGACCATGAAATTGGTTTGTCACCTGCAAAAGAAATATATCCAGAAGTGCTCCTCCTATCATCCTTGCATCCTGCCCAATCTGCATCTGAATAAATTTTGATATCAATATCTGAAGTGTAAGGGAAATACAAACCATGGTTCTGTGTACCCTTGAGATACTTCAAGATTCTCTTGGCAGCCTCTAAGTGAGGTATCCTTGGCTTGTGCATAAATTGACTTAGCTCACTAACTCCATATGCAATATCTATCCTTGTTAAGGTAGCATAGTTCAAGCTACCACCATACTTTGATAACCTGTAATGTCCTTGACTTCATCACCTTCATGGCCACTTAGCTTTAGGTTTACCTCCATTGGAGTGCTTGCTACTTTAGCATCCTGCAAGTGAAACTTCTTTAACATATCTTGTACATATTTTTTCTGAGTGATATATATCCCTGAATTAGTGTAGACTAATTCAAGTCCCAAAAAATATTTCAATAGACCAAGGTCATTGATCTTGAACTCCTTCATCATTTGACTTTTGATATATTTGATTCCATTTACATCATTACCTATAATGATGATGTCATCAACATAAACACAAAGGTATATTACCTCTGAATTACTTCTCTTAATGAATAGAGAAGTATCTGCCTTGCTCATGACAAATCCTTGGTCTTGGAGGTATGTAGTTAACCTGTAATTCCATGCCCTAGGTGCCTGCTTCAATCCATATAAAGCCTTTTTTAATTTGCAAACATATGTTACCTTCTTCGGGTCCTCATAGCCAGGAGGTTGTGACATATATACCTCCTCTCAAATCCATCCATCCAAGAAAGCATTCTTGACATCCAATTGGTACATATTCCAATTTTTTGATGCAGCCACACTTACCAACACTCTGATGGTTGGCATCTTGGCCACATGTGAGAATGTCTCCTCATAGTCAATGCCTTGGGTTTGTGCAAAACCCTTGGCTACCAATCTGGCTTTGTACCTATTTATTGTGCCATCAGAATTTCTTTTAAGCTTATAGATCCATCTCGATCCTATTACCTTCATTGAGTCCTTCTTAGGTACTAACTCCCATGTGTCACTCTCTTTGAGAGCATCAATCTCCTCATCCATAGCTTCTTTCCATTCTGATTTGGTTATTGCTTCTTCATATGATCTTGGTTCTTCATTTGACAAATCTTTGGCAAGATAAACATAATGTTTAGTAACAAGAGATGTATCATACCCATATCTGATAGGTTTCTTGCTTTCTCTTTATGATCTTCTAAATGGTTGTGTTGAGGATTCAGGTATGTCTTCAAGCTTCTTCATCTTCATTTTGCCTTTGGACTTCCATGCTTTGAATTCTTCAAGATTGATAGTGGCTTCATCATCTGAATTTGAGGCTTCATTCTGAGTAGGTTCCTCCTTTGTTAGACTTGGAAATTCCTGCTCCAAATCATAGGGTAATTTGACCTTCCTGCATTCATTCTCATACCAAGAATCATTTTCATCAAAGACAACATCTCTGCTTACCATGAATCCTTTATTGATAGGATTATAAAACCTGTAACCTTTCTGATTTAAATCATACCCAATAAAGATGCATTTTTCAGCCTTTGGATCTAGCTTACCTCTTATCTGAGAAGGAATGTGTACATATGCTACACATCCAAATATTTTGCAATTGTCAAGTGAAGGTCTCTTACAATGCCATGCTTCATAGGGTGTCATGCCATCAAGAGACTTAGATGGTAACTTGTTTATGAGGTAAGTGGCAGTAGAAACACTCTCTGCCCATAGATAGTTAGGTAACTTTTTCTCATTAAGCATAGATCTAGCTGTCTCAACTATTAATCTATTTCTTCTCTCAGCTACCCCTTTCTGTTCAGGAGAATACCTTGTGGTTATCTCTCTTTTGATGCCTCTGTCCTGCAAGAAGTCTTCAAATTCATTGGATAAGTACTCACCTCCTCCATCTGACCTTAGCCTCTTCAAATTCCTTCCTGTCTGATTTTCAACTAATGCAAGATATTTTTCAAAGCAATTAAATACCTCATCCTTGTGCTTCATGAAGTATAATACAGTCCATCTGCTGTAATCATCAATGAAAGACACATAGTACCTTGATCCTGAGACTAAGGGGTCTTTGCTTGGTCCCCATACATCTGTGTGTACAAGCTCTTGGTAGTCTTCATACATATATCCTTTCTTGGAGAAGGGTAACCTGTGAGACTTACCAAATTGACAAGCACCACACTTGTAAATCAAATGTTGCTTGGATACATTAGGTATCCCAAGCACACATTGGTCCCTGCACATTTGTTTCAAGGTTCTTTCTCCTATGTGTCCTAACCTTTTGTGCCAAATCTCAAGCTCTGAAAGTGTTTGATCTTTATAACTGTATAGTGCAATATTCTTTGTATCTTCCAACTCAAAAGTGAAAAGTCTACCTGATTGTTCTCCTTT
>CM035411.1:190773520-190793520 GCA_020310875.1 Ceratopteris richardii | reverse complement strand
CATAAACACGATAACAGAATAAAAAGAATCCAATGGTTGATAAAAAATGTTGGAGAAACAATCACTAATTGGACATATATTTCAAGGTCAAAGCTTTAGAAGAAAACCACATGCCTATGTGAAGGGACAAATTCACAAGTGTATTATATTTGTAAAGTTAGTTCACTTTAGTTCTATAAGTTTTTTAAAAATCATGAGAATGAGAAAATCTATATAAGTTAGTTTGTATCAATTGACGCGAAGAGAGAAGAAGTGGAAGAGTGTGATGGAATGTGAGAAGGAGTTCATTTTGTATGACTGAGTATAGTCGGGCTTCTCTGAGTGAGAAAGCATCTGTAAAGTTTCTGAGTTTTTCATAGCTATGAGAATAACTAAGTAAAGTTTTGTGTATGAGACTCTCTCCATCATCTCCATGTTTGTTTACTGTGTGATGAGTTCAAAAGTTCAAGTTTTCCAAGCAACTCGATGCCTGGCATTGAGTTTGTGCTAATAAGTCATTGTTTTCATTCTCTGAGTGTTACCTGTTGTTGAATCTTCTAAAAACATGAAGTTTGTAGAGCAAGTCCATGCCTGGCATTGAGTTTTAGCATAAAGTCAATGTCTGGCATCGACTTCTAGCATAAAAGTGCTTTATTCATATCTTGTGTTTAAGCGGTCATTTCAAGCATTGAAAAGTTGGCTAAAAAAGCTCAAACTCGACGTTTTGCATCGACTTTTGGTTGCAAATTGATCCTAGGCATCAAATTTTCATTTTTAGATACTCAAATTTACTAGAACAGGGAAAATTTTCCACTTTTGGAAGTCATACAGGGTCATCTTGTGAAGGCTATATCTTGAGTTCTAGAGATCCGTTTCTTGCATATGATAGCTTGTTGGAAAGCTCTACTCTTATACTTTCATCAGCAAAAGATCTTGGAGAAATAATATTTGTGCTAAGAGAAATCAACAAAATACTGAAGGTATGTCATTTTAGTGACTAGAAAAATCTGAAGAAGTAAAGTTCTTGGTTTTGGCTATCATTTCTCAAAGTTTTGAGTGGCAATGAGTAAATGGTGACCATAGAGGTTGTCTAGTGTCACATTAATTCATTTCTTGTGATGTTTCACACATCAACAAGTGGTATCAGAGCAGAAAGGTCCTAAAGAGCAGAAGGTGACAAAGGTACGAGAAGTTTTTTGAAAAGTTTTTCATTAAAGGTTGAAAGGTGAAGCATTTGAAGACACAAGGCATCAAGAGGTTACTTCAAAAGTATCTTCATACACAAAGAACTCCAAAACATATTATTCTTTATCCTTTAAGCTCAAAGGTTGCAACAGAAGGAAAGGAGTATGGCAGATCATATCTCCATTGACAAACTGGACAGAGATAATTACCCCGCATGGGTAATGAGAATGGAAGCCTTACTTATGAGTAAGGATCTCATGATATATGTAAGAGGTGAAGAAGAGAAGCCAATATTTGAAGATGAAAGCCAACCAAAGAAAGAGGAACTTGATGCTTTAAAGCATTGGCAAAAGAAGGATGCAAGTGCAAAAGCTTACATCTACAATACAATCTCAGATCATTTGCTACCGTACATCAGAGGATTGGAATCATCTGAAGATATATGGAATGCATTGGAGTATCATTTCCAAAGTACCACTAAAGCGAGGAAAGCAAGTCTATGGTCAAAGTTTACAACATTCAAGAAGAAGCCAAGTCAAAGTATTAGTGATTATGTCACTAAGATGAAGGATCTTGCAGATAGTCTTGGATCCATAGATGAAGATATTGAGGATCACAGGTTGATTGCGCAATTACTTATAGGTTTGAGAGGAGATTAAAGGTGGAAACCTTTTGTCTTATCAACATAACTTTCATTAAATCATTATGTTCCAGATTTGAACCAGTTGCTTGCTTTGATGCTCACATTTGAGCAAGACTTGAAGGGAGATGGAGATAAAGGACAAAGTTATGCAATGTGTAATAAAGTAAGTTTATGATCCAAGGGTGTGGTCGATTTAGACGGATCTGAAATCGGACACCGTTTGGTCATCCGTGTATATGACCAAAGATCTCGAGTTTTAGACTTACTAGGAGGTCTTGTGCTCTTGTGAACAAGTGATCCACTTAGCTTAATGGTTAAGTCTCAAGGATTACGACCACCACATGCTAGAGAGATGACTCTCCTCCCAACCAAATGCCTCTATATATAGCTCTCTCTAGGGGAGTGCCTTCTTGTGTGGAATATGAAACCTTTCGGTTCGCACGGGATAGGAAACTATAGGAATTATGAAAATACAAAATGTCAATTCGGCGGCTTACACTGGCACGCACGATGGACTTGAACCCGCAATGGAACAAAAGTTAGGGCTCATCTACTATACCCTATATATACATGGTTCTGGCTAACTTAAAGGTTCTGGAAATCTTCTGTTTCAGCGAGCCCAACATCTTTTTTAGGATTTCCGGTTCTACGAGTTGAGCATCAGTTCTAACTGAACTTGCCGCAATTACTTGACTTATCAAAATTTTAGCCTGTGTCTGCAAAAAGGCCTCTTGCAGGTAGAAATCATTTGCTAGTGCTGCATCGCGGCGCAATCTCATCTAATTGATCTGATCATCTACCCTTGAAAGTCTCTCAACTTGAACACCTAATTTCTTTTCTCTTCTCTCCAGCTCGTGGGCTTGATACTGGATAGTCTGGTAATATGCATCTCGTTCCTTTCTTACCCCTGCTATCTCCTTCTGCAATTGATTAGTTGAGATCATCTGAGCTTTAAAAGTAGAATTTGCTTCAAACAAATTGGCATTTTCTCTTTGGAGTTCTTCATTAGTCCGCTTGGCTAAATCCGCCATCTCCTGTCCTTTTTGCACAACTTCATCTAGTTGTATTTGCGTTTCTTCTAGTAAATTTCCAAGTGCCACACGAGCATCCTCTTTATCTTGGACTAACTGTTTCAACTGTAGAATTTCTGCATCACAAGCACTTAATAAATCATCTTTGGCTCTTAACTCAGCCAATGCAACATCTCTTTCATTGATCAACGAATCCTGTTTGGCAAGTCTAGCCTGGAGCTGTTGAATCTGTACATGCAAAGCATGGTTTTCAGCTTTCACTGCATCTACTTCCTCTTGCAATGGAGTAATATCCAATTCTAATACATCAACTTTGTGTTGTAGTTCTTGTATGAGATTGTCAGTAACCTCCTTCATCTGCATTGGTAGTTGCTGCGACAATTGGATCAACATACGACCCATGGATGCTAACTCAGTAAACATGGGGACCAGAAGAGAAAGAGGAGGTATTGGCTGGGATGCTGAAACTGACAAGAGGTGATGGGAAGATGGTGGAGAATAGTTAGGTGAAGAGGATGAAGTAGCAGTTTCTTCAGGAACAATCGGTTGAACAGGGATAATGGGTTGAATGGGGACAATGGGCTCGACCGAAGGCATTGGTGGAGGAGTGAGGATAAGACTGTTGGGCACCAACACTATTCCGGTAGGTTGTTGCTTAGTTGCTGCAGTGCTGGCGATGATAGATTCCACCAAAGTGATCACTTCATTGAGAATGCACGCAACCATAAGTTGCACATCTTCTTGAATCGAGTGCTGAGAATCCGCCCGAGAAGAGTTCTCTTTGGAATCAGCAGTGGACGCACTGTGTTCCTGTTGCCTAATGGGAGAAGACTGGGTAGACGAATTAAGGTGAATTGAGGTGGCAGTGTCGTGGAAAATTTCTTCTTCATTTCTTTCTGCTTCATTTCCAGCGACGGAACCTTGCACTTGGCTCTCCGATGGGCTTATGCGGGTGCGTTTTTGGCGGAGAAGCTGGAAAAGATCTTCATCCTCATCTTCTTCGTCTTCGAGCACTTGGGCAGATTCTTCATGATACAAAATTGGAGCTCTTGGCGGAGGTTGCACGGCTTGAATGGCTGGGAACAGAAAGGTAATGATATGTGGTAATCGCGAACGTGGAAGCTCTCCCTTGTTAACATGCTTAATAACCGTGATGCATTCATGGTGAATGGGTCGAAAATAGAACGAGGCAAAGTTACATGCTCACGAGAAGCCATGTCAATCATCGAATAAAACGGGCATGAAATCCCATAAGTACGTTTCTGTAAATTCAATATGGCAACTAAGAATTGTAATGCGGTTCGATCGGGAATAGGACGACACAAGATGGCGTATTTGTTCGATGAGTGGCGTGGGAATAATTCTACCATAGTCGCAATAGGAAGGAGAGGACCATTCTCCACGGCTTCTATGGGCAAACGGAATGCTGCAGCGAATGATGCTAATGTGATGAAGACGCGAGATGGTAAACATGTAATCAGCCAACTCTGCTCGATAGCACGAGTGGCTGCAATGGCTGCAATAATCTGTGCATAATAAGGGTGACACTCCATTGAATGCCAAGGCAATTCAGCGAAGTTCAACAAGCCGTGGATACGCAAGAACTTACTCACGTCATGAGGGAGTCCGTCACGGAATGTAGCAAAATTAGCTAACGCTTCCATGATGCGTACGTGAAAGCACAAAGACACGAATACACAGTAAACACAGAAAACACAGAGCACACGGACACAATAGCGATTAACAGCTAAAAGAAGAGGATTAAGTAGACACGCGATCAAAAATACTTAATCATCGCGCGATGTTGAGATGATAACCTTCATAATTACGACGGGCATGCATGAACAGAATCAATAACACAAGGCGGCGATTAATTATGATTATGTATCAAAACGAGGAGCTTACGGTCTTATTTAACTAACATGCAAAAATAAAAAAAGAAAATAAGTGACACACGGAAAAAACAAAGGACACGTCAGCGAGGATCAGGCGTTTGGTGATACGGCCGCAACTTTGAACCATTGATCACTTTAGGAAGAGGAACTCTGGTCAAGGTAGTCAACCTAAAAGTAGCTAGTCCCACTTGCTCACTAATCCGGTAAGGTCCGAACCACCGTAATTTAAATTTTCCAGTAGAACAATTTGATTTAGCATTATAAAAGAGCACAAGTTGGCCCACTGTAAACACAGGAGTCTTGAGGAAACGATCATGAGTCTGGGCTTGCCGCAAGTGAACTTCTTGAAGAGTTAGAAAGCTTTCCCAACGATGTTCATCCAAGTTTTTGAGTGCTTCCAACCGAAATGGCAAAGAGTCTTCGGGTAACAGCTTCTGAGTTATGGCCACGCATAAGCTTGGCAGGACAATCTCCATAGGTGCGATTGCTTCCATCCCATAAGCAAGCTTGAAAGGAGTCAGTCCGGTTGCAACTTTGTATGTAGTCTGGTATGCCCATAAGACTGAAGGTAGTAAATGATCCCATCTTTTTGGTGATTCCATGATTAATTTGCGAAGCATACTTAACAGCGTCTTGTTGGTACTTTCAGCTAAACCATTAGCACGAGGATAGTATGGGGAACTGAATTTATGCAGGATTTGAAAATTATGCATTAATACTTGCATTAAATTGTTAGCAAAATGTGTTCCTTGATATGTCACAAGTTCCAAAGGTAATCCATAACGCGGAAAAACATCCTTCATCAGGCATTTTGCCACCAAAACAGTTGTAGCGGACCGTAAGGCCCAAGCTTCTGCCCACCTGGTAGCGTAATCTGTACAGATCAAGATGTAACAATTGTTGCTAAGGGTTGCTGGAGGTGTGATTGGTCCAATAAAATCAAGACCCCACTTCTGGAAAGGTTCCAAAGGTAATACATGTTGTAGAGGAAAAAAGTGGCGTTGTAATGGCTGGTCAGATCGCTGACAAGTGTCACACTGCTGCACAAACTGAACTACATCTTTGTACATAGTAGGCCACCAAAGCCCACTTTGCAAAATCTTCCGATGAGTGAGATCTGCAGCAAAATGTCCACTAGAGGGTATTGAATGTGCCATAGTGATGACTGAATTTGCTTCATGTGGTGGAATGCAGCGAAGCAAGACACGCGTGTGATCCATATAATATAACTATCCTACCAGCAATCGAAATCTGCGACTATAAACTGCAATCTTCCGTCACATAGCAGGAGGTGTATGAAGAGGAAGACATCCATCAGTCAGAAAAGTTAACAACGTATCATAATAGGAAGGCGGCACAGGATGGCCGGTAGATTCGTCACAAGCTGCTTCAGTAGCATAAGTTGCTGGTGTGGTATCGTCAACGCCCACCAGAGCTTCGTCGAAATCCAACCGAGAGAGAAAGTCTGCTAAGGCATGGGTTGTACCTAATCGATGAATCACTTCGTAGTCGAACTCTTGTAGCAATAAGACCCAACGAGCCAAGCAAGCACCTAAATGTTGTTGCCGGACCAGATATACAAGTGCAACATGATCCACATGAAAGGTGAATTTTCGGCCTAGCAAATAATGCTTGAATTTCTTTACAGCATATACCAATCCAAGATATTCTTCGTTCAATCACAGAATAATTCCTTTCCGCAGGAGCGAGTCGGCGACTTGCATAGTAGACAGGTCGAAACCATTTGTCCATTTGCTGCATTAAAACACTACCAATTGCTATATCCGATGCATCTACAAAGACATGGAATGGGCGGTCCCAATCAGGAGGTTGCAAAATGGGAGCCTGCGTCAATAATCCTTTTAGACGATCGAATGCAGTTTGGCATTCCAGAGTCCATTCGAACTGTCGTGGAGTACTAGTCATTAGCCGATTTAGTGGTGTTGCTAAATGGGTGAGCCACCATAGATGCTTGCCATGCCACTGGATTCGACCCAAGAAGCGCATAACCTCTTTCGGCGTTGTAGGAATGGGTGCTTCCAACACAGCTGCGACGTTGTCTGGATCAACTTTGATACCTTGTGCCGATATGATATGTCCAAGGAGTTTACCACAAGACACCGCAAAAACAGACTTTGTCGGGTTCAGACAAAGTCGGTATTCATGGCATTTCTCAAAACAGCACCGTGAATGATACAGGTGCGCCGCAATGTTGCCGAATAAGGAGAAGTCATCTAAATAGACTTGCATAAAAGTGGTTAGGTAGGGTGAGAAAATTTCCTGCATACAACATTGATTTTTGCTAGGAGCATTCTGTAACCCAAACCACATGACCGTATAAGCAAAAACATCCCAGTTTGTAATGAAAGTTGTTTTCGGTATGTCTTGTTCAGCCATTCTGACCTGGTTATAACCATTGTAGCCGTCCAAAAAGGAGTACATCTCATGCCCAGCCACTCTGTCAAGCATTGTGTCAAGAAAGGGGAGAGGAAACGGATCAGGTACCGTGGCCGCATTCAGTTTCTGGTAATCCACACAGATTCGTAGCTGCTTATTTTTCTTAGGAACAATAACGATCCGAGATATCCATTCAGCGTGTTCTATTGGTACGATGAATCCCACCTTCAATAACCTATCGATCTCTGCTTTGACCTGTGCTGCATAATTGGGATTCATGTGGTAACTGGATTGTTTAATTGGCTTCGCTTTCGGCTTAAGCAGGACTCGATGTTGATAGATCCACGGATCAAGACCCTTCATATCACCGTAATCCCAGGCAAAAACATTAAAAAACTCTCGCAGGAGTCGAATCAAATCTTCTTGAAAGGCCTCACACAATCTTGCCTTAATTTTAACAGGACGGGGGTTGCTTTCATCACCCAAATTATAGGTCACTAACTGGTCTTCCGGGACATAAAATTGACGAGGTTTCCCCACATCGTCAGCTGATTGTAAAAGTTGTTGCAAAGTAGCTCCATCCATAGAAGCATTATCATCTGCATCTGTTACTCCGGTCACAAGAACAACCGTACAGGCTACCGGACTCCAGTTATCTGCTACAGCTTGAAGATCTATAGTGCATAAGGAAATCAAATCTTTATTGTTCTGCAAAAGCGCCTCTTCTTCATCATCAGATAAGCCATCTAACATGTGGACTGGCTCGGTTACATAGGGTCTGGCATGAAGTTCACAGGGCTGAATGGCATCTAGTTTGACAACATATTTACGGTGGTTGTCTTTGAAAGTCAATTCCTGTGCTGACCAATCCTGTATAACTTTGGCCTATTTCAACCATGGTCGAGAAACAGAAGATTATAGTCGAGGCTGGACTCTGGTAGTTCTAAGACTACGAAAGTCATTTTAAACGTGGTGCCCTACAAAGTAATGGGGATATTCCTTACGAGTCCCACCGGATGAACTCGGGATTGATCTGCCATTCTGACAAAGAATTGAACGGGCTCGATTTGGGTCCACCCTAACTTCTTGTAGAGAGCTGCAGTTGCTATGTTCACACCGAAACCACCATCGATTAACACTTATGTAATCTTGTGATTTTTATTCTAGACAGTGATTAAGGGGATAGAATGATCCATCGTATAATCAGTTTCCGGTTGTATTGTTGCAGTCGACGGAGTACTGGGAGATTCCAGACTAACTTGTTGTTGAAACTGCTGCCTAATTCCGGGCACCAAGGCGAGTAATTGCCCCAAAGGGATTGTAATTGAAGCCTTCGAGAGAATATCCCATACCTGGTCTGTTGTAATTGCACTCTTCACTAGTTCTGATGATGATTCTCCTGTTACTGGAGTAGAGTCTTGTTCATGCGCTTTCCCATTTGGTAGGGGAACCTGTGTCATCGGAATTGGATCGGGGAACACGGTAGGCTCTTTGGCGGTCCATTGGCTGGCTTTGGTATACATTCGATGATGTTCACGGATGCCCGGTTCAAACACCTCAGCTGCGGGTTGCAACTGCTCACCAGATCTTGTCTGGACCAGTGCTGCTTGTGATTCCACTAGGGAGATATAGACCATGTTGGTCATCGGGTTTTGATGCTCTTTCTTTCGTTGGTCGTATTCGGCTGCATCCTTGCAAAATCTCCGGATGTGGCCAAGCTCACCACAAAAATGACATCGAGGTGGAGGCAGAGAAGTATTTTCCGGTGATGTACCTGTCTGCCAGCGATTTGTATTAAAGTTCGTATTTCGTTGTCCTCGGTAATTCCTGTAACCTTGCGACTCATTGTTTCGCATCTGCGGTGGCACGTAGTGAGTTGCTGGCTCTCTTGGTTCCTGTATAATGGCATTTACAGCTGCTGGTCCCTGCACTTTGGCATTATACGCACAATTTTCGGTTGAGTGTCCGGTGGTATTACAGATGGTGCAATACATCTGATTAAGGGCACAGGTGGCACTAGTGTGCCCAGGATTTTTGCACTTAGTGCAATACATCTGTTTAGCCTGATCATCTATACCATGCTTATTGGCCTTCAGCCATTCCAAGTCTTTAGTGAATCCCCCAACCTTATGCTCTAGTTGCAGGGCCATCGCAATAACAGCATCCAGTGTCGTAGCTCCCACACAGCGGATGATCATGATTTGCCTTAGTTGTGGGGTCAAACCATTAATGAACCATTGGGTTATCACATCATCCGGCAGGTTGGCATGCGCCGGAGGCAGTTGTTTTAAATGAGTTCTAAATAATGTGGTGTATTCCTGAACAGTCTGGTGCAACTTCTGTCGATTGTTCTGTAGATAGTCAAAGATTTTGGCAGGGTTTTTCTTCAATCGGAACCGCTCTAAAAATGCATCTCTTACCGCCTCGTAGGTAACAAAATGATTGAAATCATACTATGTTAACCATCTCGCTGCTTCATTGACTAATGTAGACTGGAATACGATGGCCTTGTATGCCGAATCGGGTGGATGGTTCAGTACAGCATAACTTATGTCAAAGGTACGCACATGTGCATCAAGGTCGTCACCTAGAAATCCACCGAACTTTGTGTAAGTTACCCCTATTGGAACTGGTCGCAGTGGAAGGGGTTGTTGCTGCTGCTGCTATTGTTGTTGTTGCTGCTGCTGCTATTGTTGTCCACTCATGGTGCTAGTAGTGCTACCGTTGCTGTCTCCTGAGTTCTGAGGAGGTGTTTCCGGTCCTTCGGAATCTGTATGGTCAGACTGCTCACCTTCCAGCTTGAAAATAGCGTTCAATCTCTTACGGATCTCCAAATTGAAGAGCCTATCCTCAGCTTGGATATCCCAGGTAGGCAAATTTGCCCCGAACAGTGGTGTCCGAAATGAAGATTCTCCAGGGAGTATCACACGATCACCGAAAAACTATAAATTCCCTGCAATTGGGACCGAACTGGCACCAGAATTTGTCAAACTTTCCCCAAAACAGGGTATTCTTTCACTGGCAATGATCTCTCTGGGTAACACCACTTTATCCTTGGAAAAATTCGAATCCTGACTAGACGGTGTCGAGTCAACTGCGCACTATGTCCCTGTACACTCCGAAGTTATTGTACCTTTTGCAGACTGCACCGAAATTACACCAGAATCTACCGGAATTTCCTCCTGTGTTACCGGAATTCTACCGAAATCGCTACTAACAGACTCTATTCCTTCGACAACTGGACTTAACCAGTCTATGCTTCTACCGACTGAGGGTGTCCCTAACAAATTTGGTACTATCCAGGGATGCTGGTCTCTCCTGTACTTCGGATACGACTCACCGGACCGAGTAACCGGCATATATCACGTCTGCACCACTTACGTACTACTCCACCTTACTATTGATTCACAATCTATGGCCACCTTCCCACAGACGGTGCTAGTGTTAAAATGCACTTTTACATTACAGGCATTTTAAGTTCTTTCAGGTTCTTGGGAGTGGTAGGGGTCTGATAAATTAGAGGCCCTGTAACTTGATTTTCCCAATTAACTTATCTAAACCATAGTACGTTAACATTCAAAACTCTGTTTAATCCGAATTACTGTCAAATCTCTGGTTAGTCTTCTCATAGATTACTATTCATACTCAGATTAATACTTTCTCAATACGTAGCGCTGGAGTTATTCATTACCGTAATACAGACTTATAATCCTTAACGTAATGGACTGTGTTAATCACAAGTTAATGTAATTAAACAAAGATGAAAACAATAATACTCAGACTTCTCGAACACTGCACTACAGCGATTTCCCAGATCGCAATCACCCAGACAGACAGTCTAGCGATACTGCTCGTCCCTACCGGAGCATCACCGCAATGCCTTTTTATTAGTTGATAAGTCGATACATCTCTTCACACGACCTTTCGGTTCGTGCGGAATATGAAACCTTTCGGTTCGCGCGGGATAGGAAACTATAGGAATTATGAAAATACAAAATGCCAATCCGGCTGCTTATAGAGGTCAAGCAAGACTAGAAGTCAACCAGAAAGGTATTCTTATGATACTTCTTACATAACTCAAAAGAACTATGCATATATGGTCAAAGATGATGAAGAACCTCAGAACTATGATGAAGCTAAAGGTAAGAAACAATGGGAAGAAGCCATGAAGGAAGAATTCAATGCACTAGAGGAGAACAAGACCTGGAAACTTATTCCTAAACCAAATGGTAAGAAAGTAATTGGAAATAAATGGGTTTATAAAGTGAAGAAGCTTGCAGATGGAAGTATAGTCAGAATCAAAGCTAGACTGGTGGTGAAAGGCCGTGCCCGAACCTATGGCATAGATTATGATGAGACATTCAGTCTTGTAGCTAAGATGTCAACTATAAAGACAATCATTGCTATTGTAGCTTCAAAAGGATGGACCCCAAGTTAATTGGATATAAAGAATACAGTCTTGAATGGATACATATCAGATAAGGTATACATGGAACAACCTCAAGGGTTTATAGATTCTAGGTATCCAAATTTTGTTTACAGGCTGAGAAGAGCACTCTATGGATTGAAGCAAGCTCCAAGAGCATGGAACTATAGACTGGTGAAGTATCTAAATGAACTTGGATATCAAAGTTCAAAAGCAGATCCAAGTCTACTCATCAAAAGAGAAGAGGAAGGTATAATCTACATTTGTATTTATGTAGATGATATTATAATCATAGGTACTTCAGATGAAGGAATCAAGGAGGTAAAGAGATTACTTGAGAAAGAGTTCAAGATCAGTGATCTAGGAAAGTTATCATAGTTTCTTGGTATGGAAGTCACCTATACAGATCATGGCATATATGTATCACAAGGAAGGTATCTTCTGAATCTATTGAAGAAGTTTGATATGGAAAATTGCAAAGAAGCTTCAACTCCACTTGAAGTTAATCACAAGCTCAATAAATATGATGGTGCAGAATACAAAGATATGAGGAAGTATCAATCTCTTGTGGGTAGTTTGATTTATGCTACACTAACAAGACCTTATCTTAGTTATGCAGTGGGAGTTCTATCACAATTCATGCATTGTCCAAAGGATCCACATTGGATTGCAGGTCAAAGAGTTCTCAGATATATCAAAGGAACTATAAAGGAAGGATTATATTATCCTTTTACATCAGATTTGAAGTTGAGAGCCTATAGTGACTCAGACTGAGCAGGTAACCAAGATGACAGAAGATCAACGCATGGCTACATCATATACATTGGTGATAAGCTTGTAAGTTGGTGTTCAAAGAAACAACATACAGTAGCATTATCATCAACTGAAGCTGAGTACAAAGGACTTGTGGAAGTAGCTAAGGAGGTCATATGGATGCAGACACTGTTCAAAAGCTTGGGCATTGATCAAGGTATACCTACAATACATGGAGATAATTTGAGTTCACTTTATCTTGCAGCAAATCTAGTATTTCATGCAAGAACAAAAAATATAGAGATACATTATCATTTCCTAAGAGAAAAGGTAATGGAGAAAGAGATTGAAGTGGAGTACATTTCTACAGAAGATCAGATAGCAGACATAATGACAAACAGCTTGGATGGTGTGAAGACCACCACATTCAAAAGCATGGCAGGAGTAAAAGAAAAGAAGATGATATGAAGAAACAGAGAATGTCAATTAGTGATTGAGGGGGAGCTGTTGGAGAAACAATCACTAATTGGACATATATTTGAAGGTCAAAGCTTTAGAAGAAAACCACATGCCTATGTGAAGGGACAAATTCACGTGTATTATATTTGTAAAGTTAGTTCACTTTAGCTCTAGAAGTTTTTTAAAAATCATGAGAATGAGAAAATCTATATAAGTTAGTTTGTATCAACTGACGCGAAGAGAGAAGAAGTGGAAGAGTGTGATAGAATGTGAGAAGGAGTTCATTTTGTATGACTGAGTATAGTCGGGCTTGTCTAAGTGAGAAAAAATCTATAAAGTTTCTGAGTTTTTCATAGCTATGAGAAGAACTAAGTAAAGTTTTGTGTATGAGACTCTCTCCATCATCTCCATGTTTGTCTACTGTGTGATGAGTTCAAAAGTTCACGTTTTCCAAGAAAATCGATGCCTGGCATCAAGTTTGTGCTGATAAGTCATTGTTTTCATTGTCTGAGTGTTACCTGTTGTTGAATCTTCTAAAAACATGAAGTTTGTAGAGCAAGTTGATGACTGGCATCGAGTTTCAGCATAAACTCGATGCCTGGCATCGACTTCTAGCATAAAAGCGCTTTATTCATATCTTGTGTTTAAGTAGTCATTTCAGGCACTGAAAAGTTGGCTAAAAAGCTCAAAGTCGATGCTTAGCATCGACTTTTGGTTGCAGCATCGAATTTTCATTTTTAGACACCCAGATTTACTCAAACAGGCAAAAATTTCTACTTTTGGAAGTCAGACAAGGTCATCTTGTGAAGGCTATATCTTGAGTTCTAGAGATCCATTTCTTGCATATGATAGCTTGTTGGAAAGCTCTACTCTTCTAATTTCATTGAACAAAAGATCTTGGAGAAATAATATTTTTGCTAAGAGAAATGAACAAAATACTGAAGGTATGTCATTTTAGTGAGAGGAAAAATATGAAGAAGTAAAGTTCTTGGTTTTGGCTATCATTTCTCAAAGTTTTGAGTGGCAATGAGTTAATGGTGACCATAGAGGTTGTCTAGTGTCACATTAATTCATTTCTTGTGATGTTCACACATAAAAAAAAAAGAATCAACAACGAAGTTGTACTTTGGGTAAATTTGGGATTGATTAATCAGGCATATGAACCTTAGATTAGGACAATATCTAGGGAAAGATAGACAAAGACTAAGGTCTTCAAAGGATAGTGTCAATCACACAGCTAGATCTTGGGCCCAACAGTTGAGCAATTATTCACACTACCCTAGCTCTGAAACTAGTGAATCAGAGATGTCCTATGACATGGAGAGACCCACAAGAAGTTCTGGTGTAGCCTACTTAGAGAAACCCAAAGGCCCATAAAAAACTCAACTTGAATATATCAAGACCAATCGATTAGATGCTCGCATCTATGAGGATAGGCTGAGAAAAATATGCGGTCCAGATTAAAAACCCAAATCAACCCATTCAACTAGAGCATCCAATTGTCAAATTTGAGAATGGTGCATACCTAGATAAGGAAGGAACAATGTAGGTAGTCACCAACCAACTGGATAGAACAGATGAGTTTGGTAATGTGATTTCAGAGACAGACATAGGTGACATAGAGCAAGGGAACTTAGGAAGAGATCCTAGAACTCCCCAAGGCAAATCAATCTTGACTAGAATCATCACTCCATAATGGATTCCTCAAGACAATAAGAGCATAGATCTATTCTTAAATTGAGAGACCGATGAAGTCTTTTGGAGGTACAAGCGTGACCAGCCTAATGAAGTAGGAATGCTGACAATCTATGAGTTTAAACATCCTGATAACCTAGGCAAAGTGACCTATTTGGACAATACTTCAGAAAGGATCTTTGTGGTCACAAATCATGGTAGGCATGCCTACACTTGGAAGGGTGAATTTATTTTTCCCAACCAAGATCTAATGTCTCTTATGGTCACCAAGGAGCTGGAACATCCCAAGCTCATGGAGCTCACAGGGACATGAGTAAAGATAGGTCAGAAGTAAGCTTTGCTAACCCATTGGGAAGAGAAAGAACGAGAATGGAGATGGATAGAATGGAAACCAAGAGACCTATAGACCCAAGGAACCAAAGAAATATAGATGAATTCCCTCTGCCAAGGCCTAGGGAATACACGAGGAACTTGAGGCCTACACAACTAGTTAAGTCCATGAAGAATTGCTTTGATGGCACAGGAGAGCCATACGATCATGTGGCAGAATTTAGGCAGGTTTTGAGAGCTAAACAAGTTGAAGACTTGTTCACTCAATATAATGTCTTTGGCTTAACTCTCAAGAACACAGTGCTTACATGGTTTCAACTACTTCACAAGGTCAATTAAGGAACATAGACCAACTTTTAGAAGCCTTCATCACAAAATTTTCTAAGAGTGGCATACGGCATAATGCTTCCTCACTGATACGTAGCTTTAAGCAGACACCTCAAGAAACAGTTAGAATTGTAGGAAGAAGATTTAGGCAATACCTGGAGAGATGCCCCGTTCTTGAGTTACCCACACCAGTCAAATAAGTGGCTTTATTCTTGGATGGATTGCTGAGTACCAAATTGAGATCATATGTGTACTTGAAGGACCCTAGGACCATAAAAGAGTGTTTACTCATGTGCATAGACATTAAGGATAACCTAGGGGAGGAATTAGAGCTTTCAAAATCTACAGAGATTTAGATAGCTCTACTAGCCTGAATTCTAATCCATCCACATCTATTGAGGAACTTGCGAAGAAAGTAGCTCAGAAGTTAGGAGTCTCAAGTAAACAAATACCAAGGTTTTCCCTAGTGAAAAGATGTTATACTTGTGGAGGTGACGATATGGAGAGTGTATGTCCCATTATGGCTCAACCCCAGGTGAACCATAGCATCCAATACTGCACCATTGAGTGACGATACGCCAACCACACTGCGCAAGATTGCCCATATAGTAAGCAAGCAGTTAGGCAAACTTATCCACAGCCATACCCACAACAAGGAAGATACCAGAACCAGTACCCATCAGAGCAGTACGCTAGGCCTTAGCAACCCTACCAACCACAATATCAGACCCAACAAATACCTTAACCAGTTTTGGCACAGCAACCCCCTCCTCCAGCCAATGTGATTCCAGTAAAGTATGCAATTGCAGAAGAAAATCTTAATAGAGCTTTAGTGCCAGTAACTCCATTGCTTTCAAAAAGTGACCTAAGTGTAGAAGTTACACTTCTTGTAGAGTCTACGATTGACCCAATAACATTGATAGGAGTGATTTTTGGCATATTGGTGGGGTTTTTAAGACAATCTCATAACAAGTGCTCCTTCCCACAATGTGGATAAAAACCTTGAATTGTCATGGATTGGGTTTGTGTGGGTGTAGGCATAGGGCAATCACGAATGAGGTGATCTCCTTGACATCCGTAGCATGGTCCTCTAGGAAATGGGGGCCTTATCTTCCTATGTTGGGGTCTAGAGTTGGGATTTGCATACATGACATTTGCATACTTTGGCTCCCAACTAGGTTCACTCAGGTCTTCATAATAATATGACTCATTATGCTCAAGTGACTGCATGTAGTAAGCCTATGGGTTGTCAATATGAGTGGAGTACCAAGCTTTAGGATGGGAAAAGAGTTTTGAGGTTAGCAAGACTGAGAGCATAACTAAGAAGAGGACCAGAGCTTGGAAGGATAGTCGCGAGAGAATGAAAAAGCAATGGGCAAAGAAGATGAGCGAACTTGAGGAAAGCTTGAGAGAAACAAAAGCCAAGATAATTGAACTCACATCTCAAACTCACTCTCACACTAATCCACACCCACCATTCCCATCTCTCTCCAATCCACCACCTTCCAACCCACCTCACAAATTCCACCACCCCCTAGAGTAGGATTAATCTTAGGAGATCCCACTTTCGAGGACATAGACATGATGCTTAAAGCTTATCAGGCTAGAATACAAGAAGGTCCAAACGTAACAGATCATGAAAAGTGCTACCCTAGAGCAGAACTAGAACTCAAACGAACTAAAATTTATGCTAAGATGGTGGAATTGGCTCAAACCATGTTTGAAGCCAGTCAGCTCTTTAACTTCTCTAGTTCAGCTGAGACACAAATCCACTTTGATGGACTGCTAGAAATATTGGAGAGGCTAATTGCAAAATCTGAAAAGAACCCCGCGTCTCAAAGTAAGGACAAGGCAAGTGAAAGAATGATCTTTCCTACCCATGAAGCTTATGTGCCTTGTTGGAGACTTCTTAATCTCCAAAGGTCTGATCTATACTGATCTAAGAACACTTCTATATCAGTTATGGATCAAACTTTACACAAATATTGTCTTCTTTTATCAAAACTTTCACTAACACTTCTCTGAGTAAAGAAATTCCTTCTTCAGAAAGTCTGCTTCAGAATTCAACTTTATTTCCTGCACACATCTTCAAATTTCTTCAAACCAATGATGCACACATCTTCAGACTACCTTTACGCAATCATATCAACCATTAGTTCATCAAAAGAATCACTAAAACTTTAATTTGATCCTTAAGATCAAAAATATGTCAAAAACTATCTTTCTGAACAAGTGACTTTGACATAGGTAACTTCTAAGGTTGATTTCTCACAGCACAGATCCCGTTTTGCTAAATGCTTTTAGCCATAGCTTCCTTACCTTCTAACTTAGATTTTGAATGCTCACTTATCAAAAACTTTACACTGTGCACTGAGATCTGAGCAAAACATTGACACGAAAAAGTGTGCGACTCTGAGAGATCATCTGCAGACTTTACATACACATGTTCCTATTGATCATACTCATAGCAAAAGAAGAATTAGACCATGAAACTTTGAACATAGCTTCATTAGCTTCTAGATTAGATGTGTACAAAAGGATTTCTGATCCACATGATCAGACTAAGAGAAATCTACAAAATACTCGTCGCTATTTTCTGAAGATGACTCTCTTCACATCTATCTCTATGACACTTGTCTTCTAATGACTCACACATATTTCTTTACATCATTGACTTATATACATATGATTCTAGACTTATTCCACGTCTATTACATTACTCCTTATCATCCTAAGAATTATCTATACTCATATTACAAGAATTTCCAACTGTAATATACATATGTATACATGCTTCACTTCTGAGATCTCTTCACTTCCTTAAGTGGCTTCTTGAATTTCAATCTGATCATTGACATGCTTCAAGCTCTTTGTAATCATCAATTTGTGATTGCTTTGTTCCAACAGCTCCCCCTCAATCACTAATTGTGATTATTCCATTCTTCTTCACTCCTGCCATCTCCTTGAATCTTTGTAGCTTAGGTCCATCCAAGCTTTTGTTAACATATCTGCAACTTGTTCTTTTGTTGGAGTATACATCACTTGAATCTCTTTATCAAGTACCTTTTCTCTCAAGAAATGATACTGAATCTCTATATGCTTAGTCCTGGTATGAAAAACAGGGTTAGCTGCCAAATACAATGAACTCATATTATCTCCAAGAATAATCGGAGTACTCTGATCAGTTCCAAAACTCTTCAACAAGGTCTTTAACCATATTACTTCTTTTGCAGCCTCTACCATTCCTTTATACTCAGCTTCTGTAGATGACAAAGCAACTTTCTTTGAGCACCAAGAAACTAATTTATCTCCAATATAACAAAGATACCCATGAGTAGATCTTCTATCATCTGAATCCTTGCCCAATCTGCATCACCAAACACTTTGATTCTTGTATCAGAAGTAAATCCATAATACAAACCTTCACTTAGGGTTCCTTTGATATGTGAGTACCCTTTGAGCTGCAATCCAATGAGTCTTCTTTGGACAATGCATGAATTGTGATAACACACCTACTGCATATGATAGATCTGGCCTTGTCAAGGTAGCTTAGATTAAACTACCTACCAAACTCTAATATTTCTTCATGTCATTAACTCTTCACCTCCATACCTGCTCAACTTATGATTTACCTCCAATGGTGTGGTTGAAGGCTTGCAATCCTTCATGTTGAACTTGACCAGAAGATTCTTCAAGTACCTGTCTTGTGTAACATATACTCCATGTTGAGTATATACAATCTACATTCCTAAGAAATAAGATAAGTTTCCCAAATCACTTATCTTAAACTCCTTCTCTATTTGTTTCTTAAGCTCATTGACTCCTTGAGCATCTGTAACTGTGACAATAATATCATCAACATAAATACACATGTATATGTATCCAATTGAATCCATGAAACCTTCTGGTTGCTCCATATATAGTTCATCTACAATATATCCATTCAGGAATGCATTCTTCACATCTAATTGTGATAACTTCCATCCTTTACAAGCAGCAATAGCAATCAATGATCTAATTGTAGACATCTTAGCAAAAGGACTAAAGGTTTCATCATAATCTACCCCATAAGTTTGAGCATAACCTTTGACCACAAGTCTAGCCTTGTGTCTAGACACCTTACCATCTGCAAACCTTTTTGTTTTATACACCCACTTACATCCAATGACTTTCTGATTCTTTGGTCTTGGCACCAACTCCCATGTTTCATTTTCAAGTAGAGCATCATACTCTTCTTGCATTGCCTTCTCCCAATTGTGTTTGGTAACCTTTAGCTTCTTCATATGTGATTGGATCCTCTTCTGTCTTCACAATGTAAGCATAATCTTTTGTTGTTAGAAAAGATGTATCATAGCTATGCTTGATAGGCTCTTTTCTTTCTCTTGAGGATCTTCTAACCTCTACACTTCTTGAAGTCTCAGCCACATTTGATTTTGGATCAAATCTTGGCCCATCTTCAACATTATCCTACAATTTACTTTTATAATCAACATCATCAATATTTTCTTCATACACATTTACTTTTGCCTTCCCTTTCCTTTGTATTTCTTCAACACATGCATAATCATTTGTTGACCCTGTATACCATGTGCTTTTCTCATCAAATGTAACATCTTTGGTAACAAGAAATTTCTTTGTGGATGAACTCCACAATCTGTAACCTATTTGTCTATCATCATACCCAATAAACACATACTTCTCTGCTTTGGGTTCTAGCTTATGTCTCAAATGTGAAGGAACATAAGCATATGCTAAACATCCAAATACTTTACAATGATCAAGAGTAGGTCTCTTACCCCACCATGCTTCATAAGGAGTTCCTCCATCCAAAGCTTTACAAGGTAATCTATTCACAAGGTATGTTGCGGTGTTGATAGCTT
>CM035411.1:190743520-190766020 GCA_020310875.1 Ceratopteris richardii | reverse complement strand
ACAGACATCACTATGTACAAGCTGCAATTTTTGAGTAGCCCGAACTGAACCATCTTTTGGAAATGAGGAACGCTGCATTTTGCCCAAAATACAGCCTTCACAAACATGTTTTCCAAGTGCCTCAAGTTTGGGAAAAGAGGACACCATTTTAGATTTCTGCAGGTGTAGCAAACTAGCAAAATTCAGATGACCAAAGCATGCATGCCAAAGCTTTGCATCTGACATAGCTTGAGAATCATTTACTGCACATGCCAAATCATTTACAGATCTTTTATAGTCTATGAGCTTATACAGCCCATGACATAAAAGGCTAGAAGCAATAATCACATTGCCATTTGACAGATCATGAACTGTACACCTGTCATCAACAAATTTCACAACCTAGCCAATCTTGGCTAATGCAAAAACTAATAACAGGTTCTTCTTGATTCCTAGCACAAATAAAGCATCTGAAAAGTGAAAAACTACCATCAACAGTAGTCAAAATGATCTTACCAACTCCCATAACAGGATAAGAGGATTTGTTGGCACATGTAACAGTATTCCCTATAGGGGCAGACTCGAGTGAAGAGAAGAAACCGCGTTGCGAGGTAATATGTTTGGTCGCCCCACTATCAAAGTACCAAACATCTGAGTCTACTGCAGACATGCACTGCTCATGAGAAGATGGGTCAAAACTGCAAACAGTAGTAAATGTCCATTCTTCTTCCTGCATAAGAGTGTAGATGCTTCTGCAACAACCATTCCAGCCTCTTTCTTCTTTGCCTCTTTAGCAACCAATTTTGGACAGTTCTTTATTATATGATCATTCCCTTTACAGTACTTGCAAAACAGTTTTTGATTTTCTGATTTTTTTCTCATCTTTATCTTGGTTCTTTGAATGTGCAACATTTGCAGATTTCTGCTTACTAGTAGATGAGCTCCATTTTCCTTTGCCCTTCTGACTAGCTAGGAAAGCTTGATGTGCAACTCACATAATGGACCTGTTCTGTCTGGACTGATCTTCCTTCAACAGAATAGAGACTAACTCCTCAAATGATAAGGCATTTGGATTGCCTTTCATCATCAACCGAACAGCAGAAGCAAAACTCTGATATGAATCAGGAAGACCATTCAGAAGGGTCTGCACAAGTGAGCTATCTAGTATAATCTCATCAATAGAAATCAACTGTTCCTTCAAGTCTTTGATCTTCGTTAGGAATCTGTCCATAGAATCACCTTCATTCATGTGCTCACTCTCCAACTGTTTTCGGAGGTAAGCAACACGAGCCTCATTCCTAGCTTGGTACAATGTGGTTAGTGTATCCCAAGCATCCTTAGCTGTTTTGCAAGAGCGAATGTGAGGAATAATGGCACGTTTGACAAACAAAGCATGTGCCTGGGCATCTTTGCCATCCCAACAAATCTGCTCTAGAGTAGGTGCAGCAGAAACTGCACCACGAACAGGAATATGCAGAATATCATCATCTTCGACACCTTCTCCATTAGCTTCAGCACCTGCAGTTGTAATAGTTGCAGGTGCGATAGGACGTTTTTGACACCCTGCACGATCTTCCAGAGCCCTTTTGCAACCAACACATGTCGCATCATATAAGCCCATAACGGGTAGTTGCTACCATCCAACTTATCCTCAATAGCCAACATTTGGAATACATCTCTGCTTTCAGCCATGGCCAGTGACTAAAATACCTTGATGCAAAAAAATGATTGTATCTCAAAAATTTGAACAAAATTGCCTAGACGAATTCCGCTAGACCTGTAGCAGACTTCGAGACTCTTATACTGGCGAATAGAAACTAGTATATACCTTTGGCACAAAAAGACAAAATAGCCTGCACAAGTGCTGCGATAGTGTGTTCCAAGGCCAAAATGAGCTCAGATCGTGATTTTTGATCTTTGAAACACCCTGAGTATGCTCACCAAATTTCGTGCAAATCTGAGATTGCAACCGGAGGAGTGTTGACGACGCCCTAGATGAAGCGGCGACCTGCTCTGATACCAATTGTTGGAGATAGACGTCTGCGGAAGCACGCGAACAACACAAGGAAGGAGAAGAAGCTTGGAGCAGAACACACAATATTGAATGTATTACTAGAGAATGTACAAAGATAAGTAGCCGGCTAGGGTAATAGGTGTATATAAAATCCGGGGGGAAAAACCTCCTAAAGAGGGAAAAAAGTGCCTCGGCAGTCCTAGTGTGTTCACACACACATCACTACCTAAATATATCAACAATTAGGAGTTCAAAACAATTTCATTTTTTGGCATCAAAATTTTGATCTTAGCTCATTTTGGCCTTTGAATGCACTATTGTAGCATTTATGCAGGCAGTTTTGTCCTTTTGTGCCAAACATATATATGAGTTTTTGTCCGCCAGTACAAGCACCTCAAATTTTGCTATAGGCTTGGAAGAGTTCAACAAGGTGATCATGTTCAACTTTTTGACATATAGTCATATTTCGGCACCAAAGTATTTATCTAGTGGCCATGGATGAAAGCAATGATGTATTCTATATGTTGGTTGTTGAGGATAGATTCGATGGTACTAATTTCCCATTGTGGGCATATATAATACATCATGTATTGCTAGCAAAAGAATTGTGGAATATTGTGCAAGGTTGAAAAACATCCTAGTAGACCTACAAATACAGTTATTGAAGGTGATGTAGATGTCATTGAAGATGATGATCTTCAAATTCATGTTCTTGTTACAATTCATGCTGCACCTACTATAGAGGAACTTCATTGGGATGGTAGAGATGAGTACATGCATTGATCTATCAAATGTACCATTATCCCTCACATTTGCCCTTGCAAAACAACAAAGGATGCTTGGGATACACTTACCAATTTATACAAGAAAGAAATGAGGCCTGTGGTACTTATCTTTGAAAGTAGTTGGAGAGTGAGCATATGAATGAAGGAGATTCTATGGATAATTTTCTCACAAAGGTCAAAGATCTAAATAAGTAATTGATTTCTGCTGATGAAGTCTTGCTAGATAGTTCACTTGTGCAGACTGTCCTTAACAATCTTCTAGATTCATATCAGAGTTTTACTTTTGCTCTTTGATTGATGATGAAAGGAAATCAAAATGCCTTGACATTTGAAGAGTTAGTCTCTCTTTTGTTGCAAGAAGATCAATCCAAGTAGAATAGGTCCATTATGTGTGTTGTAGATCAATCTCTCCTAACTAGTCAAAATGGAAAAGGTAAATAGAGCTCATCTACTAGTAAGAAAAAGTATGCTAATGCTGCACAATTGAAGCAGGAAGGCAAAGATGAGAAGAAAATAGAAAAGCAAAAATAATTTTGCAAATATTGTAAGGGAAATAATCATGTCATAAAGAGTCCTCCAAAATTGGCTGCAAAAGAGACAAAGAAGAAAGAGGTTGCAATGGTTGTTGCAAAGGCCTCTACACCTAAAAAAAATTCTAGTAATCTTGTTCAAAATGAAGAATGGGCATTTACTATTGTATGTAGCTATGAACCATCTTCTCATGAACAATGTATATAAATAGTAGACTTGGATATTTGGTACTTTGATAGTGGGGCAAGCAAACATATTACCTCACAACGTAGTTTCTTTAGTTCACTTGAGCCTGCCCCTACAAGGAATACTATCACATGTCCTAACAAATCCTCTTATCCTATAATTGGAGTTGGTAAAATCATTTTGAATACTACTATTGGTAATTCTTTCACATTGTCAGATGTATGTACCAGGGATCAAGAAAAATGTGTTGTCAATTTCAACATTAATCAAGATTGTCTTGGTTGTCGAATTTGTTGATGACAAATGTACATTTCATGATCTCTCAAGTGGCGATGTTATTATTGCTTCTGGCATTTTATGTTGTGGGCTATATAAGCTCATAGACTATACAAAATTTGTGAATGAATCATCATGTGCACTTCAGATTCTTAGGCTACGTCAGATGCAAAGCTTTGGAATGCACGCTAAATTTGCGAGTTATGCTTGCAAAAATTTGAAATGGTGTCCTCTATGCCCAAACTTGAGGCACCTTGTAAACATGTCTATGAAGGCTATATTTTGGGAAAAATGCAACATTCATCCTTCCCAAAAGATGGTTCAATTTGAGCTGCTTATAAATTGAAGCTTGTTCATAGTCATGTCTGTGGTCCTATGTAGACACCTTCTTTTCGAAACTACCTTTACTTCGTGATTTATTATTTCTCTAGGCATGCATGGGTGTATCTAGTGAAAGAAAAGTCTGAAGTGTTTATGTGCTCCAAACAATTTCTGGTTATGGCTGAAAATCTGTGAGCATGTAAATTGGACACCCTTCATTCTGATTGAGGAGGGAATACATGTCTTTTGATATTAATGAAATTTTGGATGAGCATGGGATAAAACATCACTGTGTAGTTTCATATACACCTCAACAAAATGGAGTTGTTGAAAGAAAGAATAGGTCCCTCATGGAGATGTCAAGCTTTACCACATAGCTTCTGGCTTGAGGTTGTTATGTGCAGCATATACTTAATAAGTTTCACACCAAAGCACTACAATCTATCACTCCATATATGGCTTGGCATGGTCACAAGCCATATGTTTCTCATTTTTGTGTCTTTGTTTGTATGGCATGTGCGTTAGTACTTGGACAACAATATAAAATTCGGATGATAAAGTAGTGAAATGTATTTTTGTTGGGTACAATTCTGAACGCAAAGGCTATTGTGTGTATCATTCACATACTTAATGCACTTTGGTTAGCCGTGATGTTGTTCATGCAGAAGATGCAATTCAACCATTACTTTCATCTACCAAGGAGACTTTAGTTAGCTCTAGAGATGTGTATGAAACTTTCTTGCCTCTTTTTACAAGTGGATTGTCGAGTGTTGGTCCGAATGAGGCAATTTCTTAGCCTTTATAGGTTGCACATGATGATGTAGATCATCCATTCCTAATGTAGATTTACATGATGCACTTGTTGATGAGAGGGCTGATATAAAGGATGCAAAAACTATGCCTAAATGGCTGGTGCAGACTTTGAGAGATAGAAAATTAGATGCAATTTTTCCATATCATACTCGTTTAGGCTCTCATAGTGCTTCCTTTGCATCAAATTGCTATGTGATGGTCGTCTCTAGTCTTTGTGATGAGAATGAGTTTCTTTCTTTTGATAAAGCAAAAATTTCAAAAAAATTGGATGGTTGTTATGCAATCAGAATGTGATGTTATTATGAAGACTAGTACTTGGTCTTTATGTGATTTGCCTCCAAGCAAAAAGGCCATTGGCTCTAAATGGGTATACAAGCTAAAACATAAGATTGGAGCAATAATTGATAGGTATAAGGCTAGGCTTGTTGCAAAAGTCTATGCTCAAGAGAGGCATTGACTTTGATGAGACCTTTGCACCCACTTGTCAAATGACCACCATTTGTAGCATCTATGCACTTGCAGCTCATCATGATTGGAATGTACATGAGTTGGAAATTAAAACTGCATTTTTGAGTGGTGACTTACATGGAGAGTGTATGTATTTTGGCCTTGTAGTTTTGTGTAGAAAGGGCATGAAAAAAAAGTGTGCAGGTTGAAAGAGGCATTGTATGGTTTGAATAAAGCACCATATGCTTTGTATGAAAAGATACATGCCTAATTTATTGCATATGGCTTTGAGAAAAGTCCAACTGAGAGCACCTTATATGTTAAGCGAGCAGATGATATACTCGTGATCATTGTTGTGTATGTCAATGAAATATTTCTCACTAGTCTTAATGAGAAGCACATTGCTGAATTTAAGGCTGATTTGCATGCCTCTTTTGAGGTGTTAGATTTGGGGCATTTGCATCATTATTTGGGCATTCAGTTTATGCAAGTTGATGGGCGAATAGCTTTATGTCAAACAAAATATATTGACACATTATTACAATGTTTTGGCCTTGAAGATTGCAAACTTAGTGTCACTCCTATGAAAATAGGTTTATGATTGAGTCTTCATGATGCTAGAGATGCATTTGATATTGTTCTTTATCAGTATCTTGTTGGATGCTTGATTTACTTATGCATAACTCGACTTGATATCTGATTTCTCATCTCTCATATGAGTAGGTTTATGCATTGCCTAGTTGTCAAGCATTGGTAGGTGGTTGAGCACATCTTTTGCTACTTGAGTGGTACCCAACTACTTGGATTGTTTTATCCCAAGGGGGGATCATTATCACCAAATTTGCATGCTTATTTTGACTTGGATTGGGCTGGTTTCTATGACACTTTTGTGTCCACCAATGATTTTCGCTTCATGATTGGTAGCTCATGCATATCTTTGTTAAGAAAGAGGTAGCCTATTGTGGCTACGTCTAGTTGTGAGCTTGAATACAGGGTAACTTTCATAGCGATTGTTGAGTATGTGTGACTCAATCACCTCTTGGTTGACTAGGGTGTTGGTAAGTCTTTTGCCACCACCATTGTCACTAATAGTCAGAGCACATTGGAAGTTGTGAGGAACCTATGTTCCATGCTCGAACAAAGCACATTGAGGTGCACTATCATTATGTCAAGGAGAGGGTCTATGCTAGAGAGATTGGTTTGGCATATGTGCCCACATCCGATAACCTTGTATACCTTTTCACAAAGGCTCTGCCTAGGTAGAATTTTTAAGCTTTCTGCAAAGATCCTTTTATGAATTGATATCTTTTCACATATCTTGCCAGTTCCTTATACATGAGTGCCACCTCCTTGTTCATTGCATCACTCCCAAAGAGGATTTGTTGATATATTTTGATAGTGATGTGTGTGAACACACTTAGGACCATTGGGGAAATTATTTGCCCTCTTTAGGAGGTTTTTTCCCTCGGCTTGTATGTACGTCTATAAGCCTAACGGGTTACTTATCTTTGTACATTGACTTGATAATCTATTTAGTGTTATGTTGTGCTCCAAGCTTCTTCTTCTTCCTTGTGTTATTCACATGCTTTCACATAGCTCAAACTCCAAGAGGTCTATCCACCTTCTTATACTCTTTAATTGGTCCTACTAGAACAACACCTACCACGTGCACTTGCATCATGGAAGATCTTCATCTAATCAATAGTGCTGAGAATTGGAGCTACTATTATTTTCTTACGTAATGTATAGAATTCTTTCTCTTCTTCATCCATCAAAGGGGAACTTTTTCTTGTTAACCTTGATAGTTATCTTGCTATGTTAGTGTACATCATAATAAATATTTGATGATATTTTGTGTGTCCAAGGAACCATTGCACTTCTTTGTGAAAGCGATCTCTATGCATTTTTTAAATGGCTATTACCTCATTTGGATGTAGAGCCACTCCCTCTCTAGATAGGACATGTCCTAACAAGGTGCCCTCTTTGGTTTCCTTGAATCTTTGAAACACTTTTGCTTAATGGGTCATGTTCCTCATAACACTCAACATGTCTAACAGTCCTTGCTCTAGAAAATGAGGAAAAAACATCCATAAAAATTCATAGGAAACAGAGTAAGTGAGGGACAAAGATTACATTTACCATCCTATTAAAAGTTTCTAGAGCATTTCGTAGTCCAAAATCCATCTTGACATATTGTTGTATAACTAGAAAAGCAAGATATAAACTCATGAAGGTATGAGTTAAAAATCCCAAGTAAATCCCATGGGTAAGAAGACTTGATATTTTCTCAAAATAAATAGGCTAAAGGAACAATGGGAAAAGTCACATGACCTAGACTAGTCAAAGGGATCAAATCTTTATGGTTTGATAAATCATGCCAAGGAAAGGTTAATGGTAGATCACATAAATCTTCAATCGGTATAAATTAGACACCTCACTCCTTGCTCTCATGTGTATCAAACCAAACAATTTAAAGATGGAATTGATGATCATAGGAAATGATCAGAGAGCATTGACAAGGCAAAGAAGGTGGAAAGATTAAGGATGATGTTCTATGGATTGGAGAAAGAACTCACGGGTATGGGACAGTGGGAACTAACTCCTATTGAGGATTTTCTCTAATGGCTAGAGAGAAAAGAGACTCAAGATCCAATAGAAAACATCGGGACAAGCCTTAAAGTTAAGACCATTAAGATTAAGATCTTAGAAGTGTAGAGATGTACTTACTTGCTAATTAAATACACTTGTTGTATTTACAAAAAGGTAAATGGAATAAAATGATATTTACCCTAGAAAAGGCTATCCTTTATCCTCTTAAGAAGACACATTCTTTTCAATAGAATGCATAGACAACTTTATATGTCAAAATAGATTTGGATAAAAAAGAGGATAAAAACTTTATGGAGTTTTTTGAGTTAAACTCTAGAAGTGAGAAGCTTGCTAAAAGTCAAGCATATTCAAGTATAAAACCTTGAATGAGAGAATGATATAGAAAAGATCATCTTTTGAATACTTGGATGATAAGAATAAGTGATTCAAGAATTTCACTAAGTTCCTAAAATGTTATGTGATATGATGCCTAGAAAGAGGTATCTTTCTTGCAAAACTTTGGAGCCTAAAGAAAATAAAACTTTAATAATCTAAAATCCAGTTGATAGATAGAAGATATAGCAAGAACTTATTTTGATGGCTTGACAAGAATTATATTCATGTGCATCATGCACTTCTTTTTCACAGAATTATACTTATGAATGTACATTACCTTTATTACCATAGTTGGAGCACCATATGTTAGCTTTGAGATCACATTCCTTGAGATCTTCTATTTCTTGACCCAATCAAGACATTTCATCTGTACACATCTTTTCCTCCTTTAGTTACTTAAACATCTCTAGTTCCTCCCTTAGTCATGAGAGGGCATTATTGTTGAGCCCCAGCAGGTTGGAACCAGCAAAGTCAAGACAAGAGGTATTGTAGAGAAGTATTTTGGATAATTCCCTTAAGGTCAAGGGTGTTCAAAGTAATCGGGAAGGTTCAGGTGAATCTCCCCTTTGTGCAAAAGTAAAAACTTAAAAGGAAGTGAGAAGTTGTGTGAAGCGGCAATGTACGCACAGGTGAAAGTATGGGCCCCATTAAAATTTTAATTTTTTATCTAAAAGTTACTACAATACAAAACAGTTAGTGGTTGGCTGTCGTTGAGGAGGACAATCTTGGGACAAGGGAAGGCAAAGAGTCCAGTGCAGTTAGGCGCGTACCGGATCAACACACTTAAAGAGAGAAGCAAAGGCTATTCAAAAGGAGGACGCAGAGAGGAAAAGGGGGAGCAAGAAGAGAGTGAAGAATCACTGGTGTGCGACGACCCCAGGAAGTAAAAAGTGAAGAGTGAAAGAAGTGTAGCGAAGGAGGTGTGCAGAGAAGGTGAAGGGAGATTCCAAGAGTCTCAAGGTCTGTGTGTGTGCCGCGAAGGTATCCATTCCTCAGCTTGGTGGGAGCTTAGTGCAAGGTGTGCACAAGGGAAGCGTGAAGCAAGCGAAGGACTGGTGCAGAAGAGGCCGCTGCCAGAAGACTTGAGATAATTGGTCTTCTGTAAATAAGCATTCTCTGTAGTTGTATTTAGTTATTGACTTGGATTGTATTTGGGTCTTTTGTAATTGTTCGATATAATCAACCTTCAAGATTTCCATTGCGTACTCCTCTGCAGAGGTTTTCAAGGTTATTCCACTTTCATTATCTTCTTTTTCTCCTACAAACCCTCAAACTCCTTCTTGTCCAAGAAACCCCCAACAAATTTGGCACACCCGGTGGGACCTCCAAGGAGATTTGAGCTTAGGAGAAGGTCAATTGCAATTGGAGACCAATGTTCCAGTGTCGACATTAACACTCCAGTGGACTACTAAGAGGTACATACTTATATCAAGTGTTTCATATTAAGTAGACTATGAATAGCTCATGACCGCAACCCGGTCACAAACCTTGAGGATCAAGTGCAAGCAGACAAGAAGAAAGGCGGTCAGAGGATCATCGAGCCCACTTTCATCAACTTCATCTGTAGGAAGCATGGCAGGACAAATAGACCTAGAAACCTTACTCTCCAGATTAAACATAAAATTTCCCTCTTTCAGAGGTTTAGCCCATGAGGATCCAGATGAGCACATTCGAAGATTTCTTGCATTATGCAAGACTAGAGGTCTAATGGGTAGGGAAGATGCTTTCTTGATACTTTTCCCTGCCACATTGGAAGGTCTGGCAGACAAGTGGTTTAGCCAATTTGCTGAAAATCACTTTACCTCTTGGGATTTGATGAAAGAGGCCTTTAAAAATCAGTTTCAGCATGGCAACACGGCGGAGATCATTATAGAAGAGTTGGAAAACTTGAAATTGGGTCCAGGAGAAAAGTTCCCGGAGTTTGTGACCAGGGCCAAAGCCCTAATGGCTAAACTACCGGATCCACCACACGACTTCTTTGTCAAGAAGTGGTTAGCGAAACCCCTACTTGTGGTCACTCAATGCAAAATAAAAGAGTTGGTGTTACCTACGGCCCCTGTTGAGGAATTCATCAGTACGGCCACACGCTTGGAGCAGATAAGGCACCAATACGGTGCAACTTCCTCCCAAACAACCTATGGTACAGAACTGGAGAACCCAGTGATCCAGTTAAGAAGAGAGCTGGAGGGCTTAAAAAAGAATAAGCCTTTCACAGAGGAGGAGACTGCTGTAGCTCAGTTGAGAAGAGAGATTGAGGTACTCAAGCTCCAAAAGGAAGAAGAGGCCCAAGCAGAAGAATTAGCTCAGCTGAGACAAGAATTGCAGGAACTCAAAGGAGGCGGCATTAAGAATGGACTCTGGTGCTCCATGTGTAGCAAGCAAGGGCACATAGTAAGTGAATGTCCCCTGCTAAATGTGACTTGTCAATTATGCAGGAAAATTGGGCATGAGGCCCATGAATGCCAAGTAAGGGGAATGCCTACAACGACATACTGGACACAAGGAGGACTTTTGCCACCAGCAAATTTGATGACAGCTGCAGCGAATCAAGGTAACAACTATAATCCTAGACCGAGAAATAACTTTGTAAATGGGCCTAGAAGGCCAATCATTTGCTTCAGATGTGGAGAATGCGGGCACTACCAATCTAGGTGCACTCTTCCAGAAAATGCACCTCCTTGCAGGAACTGTCCAGAAGCCAGGGACCATTATACAAACTGTTGTCCTAAGAATCAAGCTTCTACTTCCGGACCCCATCTCCAAATGATTTCTGTATACAAGGAGGAAACATTACCTCAGGTGGATGAGCCTTCACCGTCTACCAGGGTGGTACAATTAGAAGAACTTGAATCCTTTACAGTGCAGACAAGAAGCAAAGGGAAAGCTCAAGTGGATGTAAGTCAAGAATCAAGGATTGGGGGATTCAACAAAGACAAAGTTGTAGCTGAAGACAAAGCAACCACAGGTGCAGACCCAAAACAAAAGGAAAATCTCATAAGCACCAGAGATGTCATTGGGCATGCATTCATCAGAGCTCAGGAAGAATTGAATAAGGCAAGTGGAACCCATTCAATTAAAGAGTCAGAAGCTTCTAAACTACTCAAGTCTATGAAGAAAGAGGTTAGTATTTTTGATCTAATAAAGATGGATGGAAAATTCAGATCAGAGTTATTGCAGATAATTGATGAGGCTTCTACTACAAGTTTAGTAGCCAGGACTGCTGTTCTACATAAAGGAATAATTGTAAGGGAAGAACCCCTTACGGATTATAAAAGTCCTCGACTGACAGTATCTATAAAGGGTCATGAATTTCAGGGTGTTATTGTGGATGGTGGTTCGGGCATCAACCTGATGCCTGAACATACAATGAAAAGAATTGGACTCCACCCTTCCCGACCGGCAAATTTCACCGTTACCCTGGCAGACCAGAGCAAAGTAAGACCTGTGGGAGTGATTCCAAAAGTCCCACTTGAGATACAAGGCAATATGTTCATACTGGACTTTGTTGTTTTAAGATTGCCCCAGATTGAAGGAGGATTTCCCCTCTTAATTGGGAGACCATGGTTGAGACACGCAAGTGTCATCCATGATTGGGGCAAGGACACTATGTGGGTACAAAAGAAAGGGCAAGAGCTCACACAACTTTACTTCGAAGAAGGCCCAGATGACCAAGGAAACACTAGCATGATGCAAAAGGTGGGCATTTGCATGGAACCAGAACCAGAAGATCAATCCCAGATAGACTTTGAGGAAGAAGAGGATATTCTAAAGTGGCTACATGCCGGCAACTCTTCTTCTTGTTTTGGAATTTTTATCAATAATTCATACACAATTGAAGATTATGATGAAGGTGACACAAAAGTCCAAGCTGATGGATTGGGAGAGCCTATCACTAACCACAGAAGGGGCAGAAAGACACCCCTCAACGATAACTCAGAGGAGGATATCAAATCTATAAATAAGGTAGAGGCCAAGGCCAAAGGCAAGGTAAAGGACTCTAGTGAAGAATACTCTTTTCCTATTCAAGAAATACCTGCAGGATGGATGCAGGAAAAAGAAGAACACATTGAAATTCAGGAGACACCAGCTTACGAAGCAATGCACAGAAGACTAGTAGAAGAAGACAAGGAAGAAACAGAGCACAAAGGAAGTATGGTAGAAAAAGATCTTGTCAAAGAAATACATTTAGATATTCAAGATAATAACCTACCGGTTTTGGTGGCCACCTGGTTATGGCACCACCCAGGGCTCCTGGAAATATGCTGAAGCTGTCTATTCCGAAATTAAGAAAATGGAAGATGCAGGCATTATCATTCCTATGGAGCATTCAGAGTGGCTATCCCCCATGGTGATAGTGCCAAAGAAAAACACTAACAAGATCAGAATTTGTGTGGATTTTAGAGCATTAAATAAGGTCATAATTCCAGACGGATTTCCAATGCCATTTGCTGAGCAGGTCGTAGAAGAAGTAGCTGGTCATTCCATTTATAGTTTCATGGATGGATTCAGTGGATACAATCAGATATCCATTCACCCTGGGGATCGAGAGAAGACAGCATTCATTACTCCTTGGGGAACTTATGTGTATCTGAAGATGCCCTTTGGGTTAAGAAATGCTCCAGCTACCTTCAATCGAACCGTTAATCTCATTTTTGGACCATTGCTACTAGAGTCATTAAGAATCTTCATGGATGACTTCTCAACTTTTTCAGGTACTCTTAAAGAAACCCCATTGGATTGTTTAGAGAAGCATCTGCTTCAATTAAAACAAGTTTTTGAGAGGTGTAGAGAAACAAAGCTGAAACTGAATCCAAACAAATGCCATTTTTTGGTGACCGAAGGTACTTTGTTGGGGCATGTAGTATCTTCTAAAGGTATGGCACCTGATCCAGATAAAATCATTGCTATATTGAAATTACCCAGGCCTAAATCTGCAAAGGAGATTCAAGGCTTTTTAGGACATACAGGATACCACCGCAGATTTATTAAAATGTATGCAGATATAGCCAGACCTTTGACCAGGCTCACAGGCAAAGAGGTTCCTTTTAAATGGGATCAAGAAGAGGAAAAGGCATATCAGACACTCCGAGCAAGGTTAGTGTCCGCTCCCATTTTGATCACACCTGAGTGGTCAAAAGTGTTTCATTTACATGTGGATGCCAGTGCATATGCAGTAGGGGCAGTTCTAACACAACCTAGTGAAGAATTTAAGATGGATAGGCCAATTCAATATGCGAGTCGAATTTTAACTAAGGCTGAAAGGAATTACAGCACCACAGAAAGAGAAGCCCTAGCCATGGTTTTTGCAGTCCAAAAATTTCGGCATTACTTATTGGGAGTAAAATTTATTATTATAACTAATCACCAACCCCTGAAGTACTTACTCAATAAACCACAAGCCACTAGTAGAATATGGAGGTGGTTATTGCTATTCCAGGAGTTTGATTTCTCGGTAATTCATAAACCAGGTAGAGAGAATGTTATGGCAGACCACATGTCCAGGATAAGTATGATGGATCAACCTAGTGGAATCAATGATGACTTTCCTGATGCACATCTGTTTGCTGTACAAGCTCTAGGATGGTATGATGATATTAAGCAGTTTATTAAAACTGGGTTGTATCCTGAAAAGGCTAGTGCTGTTCAAAGGAAAAAACTGCTAATCAAGAGTAGGCCATATACCTTAATTGATGAGAAATTATATAGACAAGGCAAGGATGACAAGATGAGGAAATGCTTGGAGGAAGATGAAGTGAGGGAAGTACTGCACTCTGCACATGAAGGAACAGGTGGTGGGCACCTTCCGGGGCATATCATGAGCCAAAGGATACTGGATGCTGGTCTATGGTGGCCTACACTATTTAAGGATGCAGATGACTGGAGAAGAACATGTGATGTGTGCCAGAGGTGTGGCCCTAAGCCCACCAAGCAAAGGCATAATCCTTTAATGGTTTCCACTTCTTGACAACCCTTTGAGAAGTGGGGATTAGACTTTGTTGGGCCTATATACCCTGTGGCGGTTCCTAAAAGAGAAAAGTACTTACTGATAGCCACCGACTATGCGACAAAGTGGGCTGAAGCTATTGCATCCATTGACTGCACTGCACAAACAGTAGCTGACTTCTTGTATAGTAACATCATTTGCAGGTTTGGGTGTCCGCTTGAAATCTGTACCGATCAGGGTACTCATTTTGTCAACAAAATACTGCAGGAAATTTCTGACAAGTATCGCATTTTACATAGGACTTCGTGTGCATACTACCCACGAGCTAATGGACAAGCCGAATCAACCAACAAGGTATTAATTTCAATGCTACGAAAAGAATGCATGTTGCAGCCTACTTCTTGGGGACAGGCTTATCTTGGTACGTTATGGGCATACCGATTGGCCTATAAAGAGACCGGGTATTCTCCCTTTCAACTCGTTTATGGTCTTGTTCCCATTGAACCATTTGAGTTCATCAAGGGCTCTATCAGAACGGACGGACTTGAGAAAAATGGAATAAGAGTTCAAGCCCGACTAATGGCTTTGCATAAACTGGAAGAATCAAGGATTTTAGCTTCCAAACAGATGGAGAAGATTCAGATACAGAGGAAAGAGACGCATGAAAAAAATTTATGGCAAAACAACTTGAAGCCCGGTGATTTAGCTCTATTACACAGACCACAATTTTCTAATCAAACCAAAGGGAAATGGATCCCTCACTGGGAAGGTCCTTTTCGCATTACAAAGATGTTGCAGTGGGGTGCTGTGCAATTGGAAAATCTCGATGGCCACACCCTACCCTTAGTCAACATTTCCAGACTCAAGGCTTATCATAAAATGTCATAACCATTGCATTTTCATTTATTTTGTTGCCTAATTGTTTTGGAGTGCTTTAATAGGTATTAATAATCAGCAAAATGCTCACGCATTTTTTTCAGCGCCATTTTTCTTCTTTGATGTTTATTTCCTCACTTAAATAAATAAAATTTCATGGTTAAATAAAATTGGACGCCAATTTTTTTTTGGATGGCCTTAGTTCTTCACAATTACTTTCAATAATACCCTTTGCTTTGTTTCTCTCTTGAATGGATGAGAGGGGACATTGCTTCTCCTCTCTTTTAAGTCCTCTTTTAAGATGAACCTCCCTTTCTGTGAGGTGATCCCTCATTCCTACTTGCTATAAAATGAACCCTTTCAGTCATCCTTGCTGCCTCATATATCAGAAATCTTCCCAGTTCAGCCAAAGCACTTCTGAAGATTGGCGTTGGGCTTAATTCGTTCCGACGGACAGGTAGCCTCAGCTTCAGCAAACCTCCCCTCCATTTAACCCTGCATCTCCACCTTCTCCCCTCCTCCATATTCCCCTGCCCCCCTCCATCATCCCCCTCCATACTTTCCCCCCCCATCCATACTCCGCCCCCCCCTCCATCGACCCCCTCCATACCCCCCCACCCCCCCCTCCATCATCCCCCTCCATACTTTCCCCCCCATCCATACTCCGCCCCCCCCTCCATCAACCCCCTCCATACCCCCCACCCCCCCCTCCATCAACCCCCTCCATACCCCCCCGCCCCCCCCCCCTCCATCATCCCCCTCCATACTCCACCCCTCCATCCCAGCGCCTCCCCCCCTCCATACTCCCTCTCCCTCCCTCCATACTCCCCCGCCCCTCCCCCTCCATACTTCCCCGCCCCCCCCTCCACCCCCCGCAGTACTCCCCCGCCCCCCCCCCATACTCCCCCGCCCCCATCCACCCCCCGAAGCGCCCCCCCTCCCCCTCCATCCCACCCCCCCCTCCATACTCCCCACCCCCCCTCCCCCTCCATCCCACCGCCCCCCCTGCATAATCCCCTCCCCCTCCCCCTCACAGCGCCCCCCCTCCCCCTCCATCCCACCGCCCCCCCCCTCCATACTCCCCCGCCCCCTCCATCCCACCGCCCCCCCTGCATAATCCCCGCCCCCTCCCCCTCCATCCTCCCCCGCCCCCCCTCTACACTCCCCCGCTCCCCCATCCAAACTCCCCCCCCCCCTCTGCAATTCCCCGCCTCACCCCGCAGCGCCCCCCCCTCCACCCCCCACAGCGCCCCCCCCCCCTCCCCCTCCATCCCCTCCCCCCCTCCATACTCCCCACCCCCCCCCTCCATCCCACCGCCCCCTCTCCATACTTCCCCACCCCTCCATACTCCCTCGCCTCCCTCCATACTCCCCCGCCCCCCCCCCTCCACCCCCCCACAGCGCCCCCCCCTCCCCCTCCGTCCCACCGCCCCCCTGCATAATCCCCGCCCCCTCCCCCTCCATCCCACTCCCCCTCACAGCGCCCCCCTCCCCCTCCATCCCACCGCACCCCCCCCTCCATACTCCCCCGCCCCCTCCATCCCACCGCCCCCCCTGCATAATCCCCGCCCCCTCCATCCTCCCCCGCCCCCCTCTACACTCCCCCGCTCCCCCATCCAAACTCCCCCGCCCACCTCTGCAATTCCCCGCCTCACCCCGCAGCGCCCCCCCCTCCACCCCCCACAGCGCCCCCCCCCCCCCCTCCCCCTCCACCCCCCCCCTCCGTACTCCCCACCCCCCCTCCCCCTCCATCCCACCGCCCCCTCTCCATACTCCCCCCCCCCTCCATACTCCCTCGCCTCCCTCCATACTCCCCCAGCCCCCCCTCCACCCCCCCACAGCGCCCCCCCCTCCCCCTCCGTCCCACCGCCCCCCTGCATAATCCCCGCCCCCTCCCCCTCCATACTCCCCCGCCCCCCCTCTACACTCCCCCGCTCCCCCATCCAAACTCCCCCTCCATCCCCCTCCATCCCACCGCCCCCTCCCCCTCCATACTCCCCCCTCCATCCCACCACCCACCCCCTCCATACTCCCCCGACCCCCTCTGCAATTCCCCGCCTCCACCAACCACAGCGCCCCCCCTTCCCCTCCATCCCACCCCCCCCCCTCCCCCTCCATCCCACTCCCCCTCACAGCGCCCCCCCTCCACCTCCATCCCACCACCCCCCCCTCCATACTCCCCCGCCCCCTCCAAACCACCGCCCCCCCTGCATAATCCCCGCCCCCTCCCCTTCCATCCTCCCCCGCCCCCCCTCTACACTCCCTCGCTCCCCCATCCACACTCCCCCGCCCCCCTCTGCAATTCCCCGCCTCACCCCGCAGCGCCCCCCCCTCCACCCCCCACAGCGCCCCCCCCCCCTCCCCCTCCATCCCACCGCCCCCCCCTCCATACTCCCCCGCCCCCTCCATCCCACCGCCCCCCCTGCATAATCCCCGCCCCCTCCCCCTCCATACTCCCCGCCCCCATCCACCCCCCGAAGCGCCCCCCCTCCCCCTCCATCCCACCCCCCCCCTCCATACTCCCCACCCCCCCTCCCCCTCCATCCCACCGCCCCCCCTGCATAATCCCCGCCCCCTCCCCCTCACAGCGCCCCCCCTCCCCCTCCATCCCACCGCCCCCCCCCCCTCCATACTCCCCCGCCCCCTCCATCCCACCGCCCCCCCTGCATAATCCCCGCCCCCTCCCCCTCCATCCTCCCCCGCCCCCCCTCTACACTCCCCTGCTCCCCCATCCAAACTCCCCCGCCCCCCTCTGCAATTCCCCGCCTCACCCCGCAGCGCCCCCCCCTCCACCCCCCACAACGCCCCCCCCCCCTCCCCCTCCATCCCCCCCCCCCTCCATACTCCCCACCCCCCCCCTCCATCCCACCGCCCCCTCTCCATACTTCCCCCCCCCCCCCCCATACTCCCTCGCCTCCCTCCATACTCCCCCGCCCCCCCCCTCCACCCCCCCACAGCGCCCCCCCCCCTCCCCCTCCGTCCCACCGCCCCCCCCTGCATAATCCCCGCCCCCTCCCCCTCCATCCCACTCCCCCTCACAGCGCCCCCCCTCCCCCTCCATCCCACCGCACCCCCCCCCTCCATACTCCCCCGCCCCCTCCATCCCACCGCCCCCCCTGCATAATCCCCGCCCCCTCCATCCTCCCCCGCCCCCCCTCTACACTCCCCCGCTCCCCCATCCAAACTCCCCCGCCCCCCTCTGCAATTCCCCGCCTCACCCCGCAGCGCCCCCCCCTCCACCCCCCACAGCACCCCCCCCCCTCCCCCTCCATCCCCCCCCCCCTCCATACTCCCCACCCCCCCTCCCCCTCCATCCCACCGCCCCCTCTCCATACTCCCCCCCCCTCCATACTCCCTCGCCTCCCTCCATACTCCCCCGCCCCACCCTCCACCCCCCCACAGCGCCCCCCCCTCCCCCTCCGTCCCACCGCCCCCCCTGCATAATCCCCGCCCCCTCCCCCTCCATACTCCCCCGCCCCCCCTCTACACTCCCCCGCTCCCCCATCCAAACTCCCCCTCCATCCCCCTCCATCCCACCGCCCCCTCCCCCTCCATACTCCCCCCTCCATCCCACCACCCACCCCCTCCATACTCCCCCGACCCCCTCTGCAATTCCCCGCCTCCACCAACCGCAGCGCCCCCCCTTCCCCTCCATCCCACCCCCCCCTCCACACTCCCCACCCCCCCATCCCCCTCCATCCCACCGCCCCCCCCCTCCATACTTCCCCGCCCCCCTCCACCCCCGGAAGCGCCCCCCCCCTCCCCCTCCATCCCACTCCCCCTCACAGCGCCCCCCCTCCCCCTCCATCCCACCACCCCCCCCCTCCATACTCCCCCGCCCCCTCCATCCCACCGCCCCCCTGCATAATCCCCGCCCCCTCCCCCTCCATCCTCCCCCGCCCCCCCTCTACACTCCCCCGCTCCCCCATCCAAACTCCCCCGCCCCCCTCTGCAATTCCCCGCCTCACCCCGCAGCGCCCCCCCCTCCACCCCCCACAGCGCTCCCCCCCCTCCCCCTCCATCCCACCGCCCCCTCTCCATACTCCCCCCCCCCCCTCCATACTCCCTCGCCTCCCTCCATACTCCCCCGCCCCCCCCCCTCCACCCCCCCACAGCGCCCCCCCCTCCCCTTCCATCCCACCGCCCCCCCCCCCTCCATACTCCCCCGCCCCCTCCATCCCACCGCCCCCCCTGCATAATCCCCGCCCCCTCCCCCTCCATGCTCCCCCGCCCCCCCTCTACACTCCCCCGCCCCCCCCCTCCATACTCCCCCGCCCCCCCTCCACCCCCCGAAGCGTCCCCCTCCATCCCACTCCCCTGCAATTCCCCGCCTCCACCCCCCGCAGCGCCCCCCCTTCCCCTCCATCCCACCCCCCCCCCCTCCATACTCCCCACCCCCCCTCCCCCTCCATCCCACCGCCCCCCCCCTCCATACTTCCCCGCCCCCCTCCACCCCCCGAAGCGCCCCCCCCCCTCCCCCTCCATCCCACTCCCCCTCCATAATCCCCCGCCCCCCTCTGCAATCCCCCGCCTCCCCAGCGCCTCCCCCCTCCATACTCCCTCTCCCTCCCTCCATACTCCCCCACCCCTTCCCCTCCATACTTCCCCGCCCCCCCCCTCCACCCCCCGCAGTACTCCCCCGCCCCCCCTCTACACTCCCCCGCCCCCCCTCCATACTCCCCCGCCCCCCTCCACCCCCCGAAGCGCCCCCCCCCCCTCCCCCTCCATCCCACTCCCCATCCATACTCCCTCGCCCCCCCCTTCACCCCCCCCAGCACACCCACCGCCCCCCCTCCATACTTCCCCCCCCCCTCCATACTCCCTCGCCCTCCCTCCATACTTCCCCACCCCCCTCATACTGAGCAATTGAGACAGGTCCACGCAGGTGCCACTTAGGGTTGAAAGTCGGATCGGGACTCCAAAGGAAAAGTCTGTTTCAGGAGGTTCAGGAGACTATTCTTCACAGCTTGTCCAACATCATATCAACAAGGCGAGCACCAAATAATCACTTCCCTCCAGGGCTTTCCTGCTCTCCAGGACCTTTCTCGCGTTCATCATCTTATCAACCGTTCCTCCATGGCCAATCCTTCCCCGCACGATGTTCCTTCGGACTTCACGCCTTCCGCGATATCAACCCCCAATCCCACTTCCACTCCTTCCGAGTCTGCTCAACCGGCGCAGACCCAACCCCTTACCACCCTCGTCTACCCGGTCCCGACATTGCCCGTCTCCCTTACCCCACCGATTCCTACATCTACTGACTACCATTATCCCCAAGCAGATGCCTCAACTTCCGTGCTTCCTCCTCCACTTGTCACTATTCCTACTTATTCAATTCACTCGAATTCCACCGATTATTCTCCACCTTCGCTCCCTCGCCCCCCTTCGCCATCTCCATCTCCTTCTGCTTCCCATACCTCGCACCCTAACTCACCCTCCGGCGATTATATACGCATGTTACTTCCAAATGATTTAAATCTCCAAATCCGTATTCACTTATCTCTTCCCCCCATTGACCTCCGCAATCTTTTCTCAGTCGAAAATCTTCAGTATGCCGGTCTTTTGGGCTTGGCGAATGTTCTCTTCCAGGAACCCTCCAACCTTAATGATGTCTATGAAGCTCTTCGGTTGTTCCCCATTTTTCGCACCGGCACTTTAACCATCTCTGACATTGCCGCCAGTATAGGATCCTCCCTCATCCACTTCAGCAGCCCTCCATTCTTATATTCTGGAGTGTCACCCTCGGACACAATTGCCTTTTGTCATGAGCGCTTTGCCCATAATGCACGTTTTTCTATCCGTATGCAATCCGTACTTACTTCCTTCATTTTTTTCTTTTTACTTCGGAGCCCCACCTCTCCGCTTCCAATGTCCGACATTCGCATTGCAGATCCACTTTACTGCTTCCTCACTAGCCGCCCCTACCCTTACGCCGCCCTCCTCTTTAGTTCATTGAATATGCGCTCCCGTCGCCTCCGTGACGCTATCCCTCGCCGATCTCGCTCATTTTCCATATATTCTGCTCCATTACTCGAATGGCTATATCAACTCCCCGCGCACTCAGCTAATTCTGCTCTACCCCCGTCACCTCATATCTCTGTTGACCAGCAATTCAGGGATCCCATGGCACCTTCCATAACCAAACCTCCCCCCTCCTCTTCACTCTCCATTGGCTCCACTTCCGTTTCCACACCGCCGCCCGCCCCCCTTGATATCCCTGCATTTCCACCGCAATCTTCTTCTCCCATCCTCACCACCCCTCAGACTACAACTACCGGTCATCCCCCTAACCCTGTTCTCCAACATGGCTTTTCTTCGGCAGCCTCTTTCCGCCCGCTCATTCAAACCCATCTCAACCCCAAAAACCCCACCTGTACACCCCCTCGTCCTCCTGTCCCCACTTTCCCCTCTACCAGTGCCGTTCCCATCACCCAACCCACTCCCTCGCATAAACCTACCCCACCCGGTCCCTCTACCACTCCAAACAATTCTTCCCCTCCGCCTGCTGCCCCTCCTCCTACAATTGATATTACGACGTCTCCCTCCTTTTTCAACTTGCTTCGCGAAGCCAGTGCCATTGCACAGGGCAGTGCTCAGGCCTCCAAGGTGTCCTTGGATTCAATTTCAACTGCAGCTACGATTCACCAGCAGTATATTTCGACCATCGACAATATCAATCGACAGGCTACAGCACAATGGCAATCCCTCACCGAATCGGCACGATTACTCAAAGAAGAGAGGGATAAGTATAAGGACATGGCTGATTCTGCTCTACAGTCCTTGGCAGATCTTCAAACTCGTTCTCAATTAGGACTATGTGACAATGCTGCGTGTCGACGGATCAAACGCGAACGGGACCACCTTCGGCAGTGCCTTAGTTCTCTCCAGCATATGATTGAGCAGGCTTCTGCTCCACTGCCCTCATCTCCACAACCATCAGACGCAGGCCTCCATCCACCCTCTCAATAATTTGAGACCAACTTCTCCATCCCTTGCTATTGGCTTCGGGTTCTCTTATAGATGTGCAATAATCTCTCATCATTCTGCATTTGTCTTATCAGGGTTGCATTTGTCTTATCAGGGTTCAATAAATTTTGTAGCGGGATTATCCGGGATCAATAAAATTTAGTAGCGGGTCATCTAGTTTTCTTCCTTAATAAATAAAGTCACTCCTTATCTATTTTCATGCCTTCCTTCCCTCTCTGTTCTTCTGCTATTCCACTCTGTTCTCGATTCGATGTTTCCCTCTGTGTCATGTATCATGTCTGTTGTCTCTCTGGGTCGGAGAGTACATTAGGTGGTGGGCATCTGTTGAGCCCCAGCAGGTTGGAACCAGCAAAGTC
>CM035411.1:190723520-190738520 GCA_020310875.1 Ceratopteris richardii | reverse complement strand
GAACCATAATAACTGAGAAAATATGTGAACTAAATATCCACTAGTGTTAGCATACATCAAGCAATCACTGCTTGACAACGTATGTAGCATGAATTGACTCTCAATCTGCTATCTCTTGTTTTCTCAGACCTGTAAGAATACACTAGGATCCACATATTTTCATTTACCATATAAAATTTTTCTCAATGTACTTCTGCTGTGTCATGTAAATACACTAAACAAAATCAGAATTTGAATCCATCCTGAACTTGTGACTGACAACTTATAAGTTAGTGTATTATGAACACTAGATGGTTCATCTCTGACTGTACTCAACTCAAATCATGAGAGTCTCATCAAAATTTCATAATTATGATGTCATCATGTATTCATCCTTGTTCTATCTGTATGTCTTCATACCTCTTTCCTTCAGAATTTGGTATAATCATATATGTGTGCACCTCATAAGTAACATACCTCTCTGAAATATCAAGTTTCTCTGTAATAGAACTCTGGAACTTTCTCTTGAACAGGAACACCTAATACGAACTTTCTCCAGACATTCTCCTTCTTCCTTCTTCGTTCAAAGCTAGAACATAAAGAGAAACTGACAAAGGAAATATAGGAATACCTGTAGATGATTCTACGTTCCTTCACATATGGCTGAAAATAAGTCTTAATGTTTCATCACCCCCTAGATGATTTAGCACTAATATCCAGAATTCTTCAAAGTATATCAGGATTTATGAAATCTAGAACGACTTCCTTCTTTCAATAAATCTGATCTTCATTGATTTAGCATTGCTTCCTTATCATCAATACCTATGTCTGAAACAAATGATATGAACCCTTTTTATTAGCACTACGTAGTTGCCAATAGCTTTCCCTGTCATTCCTCACCTTCCAAAATCTAGATTAAGGTTAGTTGATCCTATCATAACAAAAACCTTCCTGAAAGCATTCTAGGATTCATAATCTTCTGCAACATAACAAGTATCTTCTTCTATTTCTCTGCAACACTAATCTGATAGAATCTGAATCTTTGACTTACTTCTTTGAATGTTAATAATTTTACAAACAAAGGATAGACATGTGACTCAAAAATACTCAAGATATTCAAGATCATACAAGATCTATCAAGATCTACAAGATCATACATGATCATAGATCTCTGCAACAAGATACCTATGTAGAATCTGCTCTCATCAAACCTTCATGACTGAATGTTTGATTTGCTACCTGAATGTCTCTAAGTGTCCATGCTTCTTACATGAAGTTGTAAAACTTTTCTTCAACTAAATCCTTTCCAAGAAGCTGCAATTAATATTAAAATAGAAGTGGATAAACTCTCACCTTTGAGAACTCCAAAAGCTGCAAGTTGATACTTCATATTCTTCCTAGGTGAAATGTGACATTACCTGCTTGACTTTCTTTTGGTTATCTCCACTTCTTAATCAAGTGATAGAATATGATGGAATGCCTTTTTGAATACAAGCATGTATCCAAAAATCAAGACAATAATAAAAAGTATATTCTCCAACTGACTGGTACATCAAAAAATATAAATTTTTTTATTTTTTTTGAAAATACTAAATTTTTTGAATTTTCCTAAAAATACTGAAATTTTTGAATTTTTTGAAAATATTGAATTTTTTGAGTGTACTGAATATACTAATTATGAGGTAACTTTTGAAACCAAAAACCTCACTCCAAGTCTCCAACATCTGCTACAAATACTCTTTTACCTCAAGAGTTAGATAAAGAAGAAATATACTTCTCTGCAACTTGTCATATAGCAAGTAGCTCTGAAATGACACTCCAAGAATTCTTTGAGGGAACATATAAGCTCCCTGCTCAAAATCTTTTACTTGTGCATAACTCATACACATATGAGTAAAAACATTTAAGTTGTCTTAGCTATTTTTGCTTTTCTTTCTCTCAATGTAGTTCTTTGTCCAAACCTACTAAAACATGACCAAGTATAATGCAAAACAAGAAACTGCTTCTTCTTTAAACTATCTTCACACTAGATGTTCACGTAGACTTATCTTTGGATGTAGAGGATAAAATTAAGAAAAGTATATGGAAAATATAAGAGAAAAGGAAGTCTTACTTTCTCTTTGGAATTGTTGGACTTTCTTCTTCTGTATCTTTCTTCCACCTAATGATGATGTCAACATCTTCAAATTTCTCTTCCATACCTTTTGTTTTCTTCATCTTGAAGTAGCAAGCACTCTTAACTTCTTCAAACGAATTTTTCTCTTCCTCTAGTACTAAGGGTAAGAGACAAAACAAACATGGTATATACATGGAAGTGAACATAGAAGATAAAACATGCTTCTACCATCTCAACTCCATCTCCTCTCAGCACATGAGGAATCAACACTGCTTCAAATGTGATTGATATATCTGAATTCACCAACCTTTTTCTAGAGTTGGCTGAATGTTGAATCACCTCTCTAGATATAAAATCTAATAAAAAAACTTCCAACCAACTTACACCACAATGTTGGCTGAAAACAAAACTGATCTGATCTCCAAATTTGTCTTCTTAGATGAACTTTCTTGCCATGAAAGAGATCTATCAAAACTTTCAAGAACAACCTCTAGATACCTGTTTTGATGTAGCTAATGCTTTTAACTTTCAAAGTAATGAAAGTGTTTAAAAGCACTTCTTGAATCCTTTAAATCTCTTCATAACTACTCTTCTAAGATATGACCTGCAAATGACAAGTAGAAACTAATACGTGTGATTTGATGTTGATCTGGTTCCTTCATCTTCTCCAAACCATTGTTTCTCCTTGAATTTGAAGTAGCCTTCTCTTCTTCAAGTCTTGGTCTTCATGTAATACTTCTATAAAGTATCTTCATACTTCCAAAAGTATTTGGCTGCTAACTGATCATCAACTTCATACTCCACACTCATAAAATCAACATGTGACTGAATTGTCTAATTCTCAAATCTCTACTCATCTAGATTAAGTGTGTATGTCATATGTCGGGTGTTAGAAGATGCTTTGAAATAATATGTTGTAAACCTGGGAGCTTTGATACCAAATGTTGGAAATTAGGTAGGCCCATAACATAATTCCACAGTTCCCATAGGTCCAGGATCTACAACACAGATTCCACCTTCTTCCAAAATTGACAAACATGAACATACAACACTTAATCATACAATGATGAGACAAAGATAGAGAGACATTAGACAACATGTTCAAAGTGTTATGTAAGCCACTGCTTACTCACACTATCATATATACAAATGTCAAATTACAATGTGGGAGCGAAAATTTCAACCACTCTATGTGAACAAAAATAGATGGAAGAGAATAATTTATAAGAATATTCAGATGTAGGGACAGAAATCTGAATATGTATGAGATGTATGACATGATAGGTTGTAGAAGAGTGAATATGAGTGACTAAAAGAGGAAAGATCAGTTTGAAACTGATATTCAGCAAACCCTAATCTGAATTTAGGCTATGGAAGACCCTAAATCAGATGTGTGTGTGAAAGATCACATACTTACAGACTTAGCATAGAATGCTAACATGTTGCTGACAAAAATCCCCATACTCATATGAAAACACCTTCTCTAACACCTCACATGAATGCATGTAGCATGCATGTACTGATTCTCCTTTATGTATGCCGAATAGGACTCCTCTAGATATGGATGCCACTACCTCCATAAGCTCCAAGTAGTACCTATGTGCATAAAGAGAATATGTACATGAATAATTAGCATAAGATGCAATCTTATGTTCAGCTCCATCCAATGTCTTTGAAGTACACCAAAACCTTCATGTAGAAGACAATCTTCAAATACATAATGTAGATGGTTGATCCACACCACTAAGCTGCTGATAGGTAAGTCTTCTCCATAAGCAAGAGTGTAAGCACACTCTTCTCCAAGAAGAACTCCATGACTGCTACTCAACATAGCTCCATAGCTTCACAAAGTACACCATGGCTGCCCCATGAGTGCTTAGAGCACCACCTCCTCAAAGAGGGACCAAAGCTGACCTTGGCTTTGTGTAGGATTTCTCAACAAGTGACCTTACGCCTCTCTTATATAGGCTTTAAGAATTCATGCAAAAAACTCTCTCGAAAAAATCCTAAAAATAAAGCTGATCATTGTAGTTTTAAAAATCCATCGCTATTTTTAAAGTGCTTTTGCTTTATTTTAAAACTATCCACTAAAAGTGCTACTTGACTTGCTTTTACACACTTCTAACCACCTCATGATTGATCTGACATCATTTTTATGATCCCCATGCTGAGAGCTATCAAATGAGGTAAAAACCCTAAATTAGTAGAAAATTAGGGTTAAGGTTTTCTCCCAAATTTGATCTCTAATGACTGCATATCATATACCATTAGAAAGCTCTCTTCAAGCTCTTCAAGATAGGCTCATAAACATTTTACCCAAATTTTGTGCCAAAAATGACTAAGTACCAAAATTAGGGTTTTTGCCCTAAATGGATTTTGGACTGATGTGACATTGTTTTCCAACAATCCCCCCTGCAATGTCATATTGGTACAAACTAAATTGGATATGTAACTTCATTTATCTACAAACTGACATAAGCTTCAAACTTGTCCTCCCTAATGGACCTTCAAACCTTTTCTTCAAAAGTCTTCTTCAAAACTGAATTTGAATTTCCTCAAACTTCAAAACTCTGAATTTGCTAAATATGAACCATAATACCTGCGAAAATATGCGAACTAAATATCCACTAGTGTTAGCATACATCAAGCAATCACTGCTTGACAACATATGTAGCATGAATTGACTCTCAATCTACTATCTTCTGTTTTCTCAAACCTCTAAGAATACACTAGGATCCACATATTTGCATTTACCTTACAAAATGTTTCTCAATGTACTTCTGCTATGTCATGTAAATACACTAAACAAAATTAGAAACTGAATCCATCCTGGGACTTGTGACTGACAACTTACAACTTAGTGTATTATGAACACTAACTGGTTCATCTCTGACTGTACTCAACTCAACTCATGAGAGTCTCACCAAAATTTCATAATTATGATGTCATCATGTCTTCATACTTGTTCTATCTGTATGTCTTCATACCTCTTTCCTTCAGAGTCTCGTATAATCATATATGTGTGCACCTCATAAGTAACATACCTCTTTGAAATATCAAGTTTCTCTGTAATAGAACTCTGGAACTTTCTTCTGAACAGGAACACCTAACAAGAACTTCTTCCAGACATTCTCATTCTTCCTTCTTCTTTCAAAGCTGGAACATGAGAAAATGACAAAGGAAATATAGGAATACCTGTAGATGAATTTGCATTCCTTCACATATGGCTGAAAAAAAGTCTTCATGTTTCATCACCCCCTGGATGATTTAACACTAATATCTAGAATTCTTCAAAGTATATCAGACTTTATGAAATCTGGAATATCTTCCTTCTTTCAATAAACCTGATCTTCAATGATTTAGCATTGCTTGCTTATCATCAATACCTATGTCTGAAACAAATAATCTGAACCCTTTTTATTAGCACTGCACAGTTGCCAATAGCTTTCCCTGTCATTCCTCAGCTTCCAAAATCTAGAACAAGGTTAGCTGCTCCTATCATAACAAAAACCTTTCTGAAAGCATTCTAGGATTCATAATCTTCTTGCAACATAACAAGTATCTTCTTCTATTTCTCTGCAACACTAATCTGATAGAATTTGAATCTTTGACTTACTTCTTCCAATGTTAAGAATTTTACAAACAAAGGATAGACATCTGACTCAAAAATACTCAAGATATTCAAGATCATACAAGATCTATCAAGATCTACAAGTATCATACAAGATCATTGTTGGAGCAAGACAATCATCAATGGATGATTACATGAAGCCTAGGAATGAAGAAGTGAAGAAAACACTCAAGCTCAAAGCATGAAGTCAAGTGAAGAATGAGAAATAAATGTATTGTACATTTATGTATAATAGTTTTGGAAAAATATTTCAAAAATACTTGATGTAGTGACGAGTTTATAGTCACATGTATATATAAGCTCATGTATAGTTGTGATATAGAAGAGAGATGAAGAATAGATGAGAAAGTAGTCAATAGATTTCAAGTTTTTCAAGAGATAGATGTGTAGAGAGTTTTCTTGTGAGTTAGCGACTGGTCTTTCCTAGAATTCTCTCAGCCTGATCATGTGGATTTGGAAATCTTTTGTACACATCTAATTCAGAATTTAATCAAGCTATGACCAAATTTTGATAATCTAATACTCATCAGGTTGTGTGTATGACGACTAGGAACATTCATATGTAGAAGTCTGCAAGTGAAGTTCTCAGAATCACACATTTTTTTGTTCATAGATTTGCTTGGATCTCAATGCTCACTGTAAAGTTTTTAATGTTTGAGCATTCAAAATCTAACTTAGAAGGTAAGGAAGCTTTCTTCAAAAGCATTTAGTAAAACGGATTAGATTCTGAGAGAAATCAACTTGAGAAGTTGACCATGTCAAAGTCGTCATTTCTGGAAGGCAGTTTCTGACATAGGTTTGATCTAAGTGATCAAATTAGAAATCTAATAGTTATTCTGAAGAACTAATGATCAATGTGATTGTTCAAAGGTAGTATGAACATGTGAGTATCATTTGAATGATTAAAATCCAAGTCATATGTAGAGATTGAAGTTAATTTTTGAAGCAAAATCTTGAAGCTGAAGAAAACTTCATGTAGAGAAATATTTCTTAATACATATGAAAGATAATATGAATTTTTTGTAAAGTTTGGTTTATTCTTCATATAGAAGAGTCCTTAAATCAAGATAGATCAGACATTTGGGGATTAAAGGTCTCCAGCAGTGGTATAACAGCAGAAAGATCAAATTAAGGTGAAGAAGAAGAAAGGAGAACCTTGACTCTTGCAGATATCAGAAATCTTGTGAATTAAAGGAGCAAAGAATAAAGTTTGGAAGAAAGCTTGAAGAAGAACAAAGTATGAGTTCAAAGGATCAAGAAGGATTAAAGCTTCATAAAGGTACATTATATCACCATAAATCTTAGTAAGTGCAGACACAAAAGTCAAGAGATAGAAGAAAGCTTGCAGATTGACAAGCTAGATAGAGAGAACTATCCAGCGTGGTCCATGAGGATGGATGCACACCTCATGAGCAAAGATTTAATATCATTTATTACAAGAGAAGAAGAAAAGCCTGAGTTTAAGTATCCAAGTGTTCCAACAAGAGAAGAACTTGCAGAATTGAAGAATTGGATGAAGAGAGATGCTCAAGCGAGGAGCATCATTTACATGGCTATAAATGATTATCTTCTACCACACATTAGAGGATTAGAAAGTGCTGCAGATATATGGAATGCTTTGGAAAAGAACATTTCCAAAACACAACCAAATCCAAGAAGGCTTCACTATGGCCTGAGTTTACAACATTCAAGAAGAAAGGTTCTCAATCAATTTTTGACTATGTTACAAGGATGAAGGATATTGCAGATAGTTTGGGAGCAGTAGATGAAGAAATTGAAGAAGACAAGTTGGTAAGGCAAATACTTACAGGTCTAAGAGGAGATGAAAAGTGGAAACCTTTCATATTGTCTATAGAACTATCAATAGATCATTTAACTCCTGATCTTAATCAATTGTTAGGACATATGCTAACATTTGAGCAGGACATTAAAGGAGAGAATGATAGTGGTTCAAGTCAAGTAATGTAGTCAAAGGGTAAGAAGAGGAGGAGGAAGAAGCTTTCAACCTCAATCCTATAACAACACATATTACAATTATGCTTCAGTACAGAACGAAGACTTGACCCTTATCCTGAATGCAATTCATGAAGTAATCAATGAAGATCAAATGGTGTTTTATATTGACTCAAGATGTAGTAATCATTTGAGTGGTAATATTTCTTTAATGAATGATATCGAAGTTGAAGTGAATGGACATACAGTTCAAATAGGAGATAATACCAAACACAAAGTTGAGAGCATTGGATCAGTGAAGACAAGAAGTGGAAGTACACTCCTAAGCAAGGTACTTTTCCAACAATCCCTAAAAATTTAATAAGTGTAGGGCAAATTGTTGAGAAGGGATATGAAGTCAGATTTACAAGTGATGGTGTTTATGTTGAAGATCCAAGTCAAGGATATAGAAGCATTGTCACAGGAAAAAAGGAAGGAAGATTATTCACTCTCAAAGTCCAAGGTAATGTGGGACATGCATTGTTTACTTATGGAAGTCAAAAGATGTCTGAATTGGATCTATGACACAAGAGGTTAGGACATTTTAATGAAAGGTGAATTATAGAAATGAAAAAGAATGGTGCCATGCTTGGTCTACCAAATATTGAAGGTCAACATATGATATACAAATGTGAGGCTTGCCAGTTCGGTAAAGCTCACAAGAAATCATACAATAATCAAGGATACAAGTATTCAAATATGCTTGAATTGGTTCATACAGATGTGTGGGGTCCTTCAAAGGACTACAGCATAAATGGATCAAGGTATTATGTGCTATTTGTTGATGATGCAACCAGATGGATTACTCTATATGTGATCAAGGATAAATCTGAAGTGTTTGAGACATTTAAACACTATCATGCCTATGCAGAAAGAATTACAAGACATAAGCTCAAGAGATTGAGATCAGATGGAGGGGGAGAATATTTTTCTAAAGAATTTGATGGTTATATGTGGAATGCAGGTATCAAAAGAGAAGTGACTTGCAAGTACTCCCCCCAACAAAATGGAGTTGCAAAAAGAAGAAATAGAACTCTTGTAGAGTTTGCAAGATCAATGATGAAGGAAAAAAGATGTCCTAATTATATGTGGGCAGAAGCAATTAATACTGCAACTTATCTTGTGAATAGATTGCCTTGCAAAGCTTTGGAGGGAAGGACTCCTTATGAAGCATGGTGGGGTAAGAAACCTACTCTTGATCACTGCAAAATATTTGGATGTTTGGCATATGCTTATGTTCCATCTCAATTGAGACATAAGCTAGAACCTAAAGCAGAAAAATATATGTTCATTCGGTATGATGATAAACAAATGGGATACATGTTGTGGAATCCATCCACAAAACAATTTCTTGTTTCAAGAGATGTTACACTTCATGAGCAAAGCACATGGTTTATAGGATCAGATAATGTATGTACAGATCTTGAAGAAATCAAAAGGAAAGGGAAGTCAAAGATGAAGGTATATGAAGAAGTTATTGATGATGATGTTTGTAGAAATGAAATGCAGGACAATTATGAAGATAGACCAAGGTTTGATCCAAAACAAAATGAAGGAGAAACTTCAAGAAGTGCAGAAATTAGAAGATCATCAAGAGATAGAAAACAACCTATCAGGTATAGTTATGATACATCTTTCTTGACAACAAAAGATTATGCTTACATTGTGAAGACAGATGAAGATCCATCCACATATGATGAAGCTAAAGGAAAGGAAAATTGGGAAAAAGCAATGCAAGAAGAGTATGATGCTCTACTTGAGAATGAGACATGGGAATTGGTACCAAGGACAAAAATCAGAAGGTGATTGGATGTAAGTGGGTGTATAAGACAAAAAGGTTTGCAGATGGAAAAGTCTCTAGATACAAGGCTAGACTTGTGATCAAAGGATATGCCCAAACACATGGAGTGGACTATGATGAAACCTTTAGACCAGTAGCCAAGATGTCTACAATCAGAACTATAATTGCAATCGCTACATGTAAAGGTTGGAAACTCTCTGAATTAGATGTAAAGAATGCATTTCTAAATGGACATATTGTAGATGAAGTATACATGGAGCAACCAGAGGGTTTCAAAGAGTCAAATGAATCAGATTATGTGTGTAAGCTTAAGAGAGCTCTGAATGGTCTAAAACAAGCTCCAAGAGCATGGAATTACAGATTGGTCAAGTTCCTGAATGAACTTGGATATCAAGCCTCAAAGGCAGATAGTAGTTTGCTAGTGAAAGCAAATGAAGATAGATACATTTATGTGTGTATTTATGTTGATGACATTATTGTCACAGGTACAGATGCCCAAGGAATCAAGGAGCTAAAGAAGCATATGGAAAATGAGTTTAAGATAAGTGATTTGGGAAATTTGTCTTATTTCCTAGGGATGGAGATTATATACACTCAACATGGAGTGTATGTTACACAAGAAAGGTATCTGAAAAAATATTCTGATGAAGTTTAATACGGAGAATTGTAAGCCTTCAACCACACCAGTGGAGGTTAATCATAAACTAAGCAGGTATGGAGGAGAAGAGTTCAAAGACATGAAGACATATCACAGTTTGGTAGGTAGCTTAATCTATGCTACTTTGACAAGACCAGGTCTTTCATATGCAGTTGGTGTCTTATCTCAATTTATGCATTTCCCAAAGCAAACTCATTGGGTTGCAGCACAAAGAGTGCTAAGATACATCAAAGGAACTCTGAGTGAAGGTTTTATTATGGATTCACTTCTGATACTAGGCTCAAAGTGTTTAGTGATGCAGATTGGGTAGGTAATTCAAATGATAGAAGATCTACTCATGGTTATCTATGCTATGCTGGAGATAAACTAATTTCTTGGTGCTCAAAGAAGCAACATACAATTGCATTGTCATCTACAAAAGTTGAATACAAAGGAATGGTGGAAGCTGCAAAGGAAGTAATTTGGTTGAAGACTTTATTAAAAAGTCTAGGAATTGATCAAAATGTTCCAATCATATTTGGAGACAACATGAGCTCATTATATTTGGCAGCTAGTCCTTTTTTTCATGCCACGACTAAACACATAGAGATTCAGTATCATGTCTTGAGAGAAAAGGTACTTGACAGAGAAATTGAAGTCATGTATACACCACCAAAAGAACAAGTAGCAGATATGCTGACAAAAAGTTTGGATGGAACAAAGTTACAAAGGTTTAAAGAGATGGCAGGTATAAAGAAGGTGCAGGTAATCACAATTGATGATTGAGGGGCATCTATTGGAGCAAAACAATCATCAATGGATGAGTACATGAAGCCTAGGAATGAAGAAGTGAAGAAAAGACTCAAGCTCAAAGCATAAAGTCAAGTGAAGAATCAGGAAGAAATGTTTTGTACATTTATGTATAATATTTTTGGAAAAATATTTCAAAAATACTTGATGTAGTGACGAGTTTATAGTCACATGTATATATAATCTCATTATAGTCATGATATAGAAGAGAGATGAAGAATATATGAGAAAGTAGTCAATAGATTTCAAGGTTTTCAAGAGATAGATGTGTAGAGAGTTTTCTCGTGAGTTAGCGAGTGGTCTTTCCTAGAATTCTCTCAGCCTGATCATGTGGATCAGGAAATCTTTTGTACAAGAAAGTCCAAAGATAACAAAGGAAAGGCAAAGAAAGTGGATGATGAAGCAGGTACATATCAAGCTAACTATGCAGGTAGAGGAAGACATGGCAGAGGTAGAGGAAGAGGAGGTAGACAAGGTAGGGGGAGATCCCAAGACTCCAACCCATGTTTTATTTGTGGACTAACTAATCATACAACTGAAAATTGCTTTACGAATTCTAGGAATCAAAGAGGCAGAGGATACAATAGAGGAAGTTATGGCTACTCAAGAGGAAGGTTCAACAATTATCATGGCAGCTACAACAACTACAATCATTCAAACTATGAAGGAGGCTACAAAGGAAGGAGAGACTTCAATAACTACACAGTTGACTCAAACAAAGAGGATTCATTATTGATCATGAACATGACTATGCCATAAGGTAAATCTGATGAGCATGTTTTCTACATAGATTCAGGTTTTTCAAATCATGTGGCAAGAAATGTGGCCCTCCTATAAGATTTAGAAGATCCAAGGAATAAGCATGAGGTACAAACAGGAGATGATGCAAGATAGCTTGTGGAGAAAACAGGAAATGTCAAAGCACCTGATGGAAACATCAACCTACTCAGTAAGGTACTCTATGTCCTTACCATTACAAAGAATTTGATAAGTGTTGGGTAGATAGTAGAGAAAGGGTTGCAAGTCAGGTTCACAAAAGCAGGAGCATTTGTTGAAGATCCAAGTCAAGGATTCAGAAGAATTGCAAAAGGTGAAAAGACAGGTAGATTGTTCACATTTGAATTACAAGTCACTAGAAACATTGCTCTCTTTAATTATGATAGTCAGACACTCAAAGAATTGGAAGTATGGCACAAAAGGTTAGCACATATTGGTGAAAGGTCATTAAAGCAAATTTGTAGGGACCAAAGTGTACTTGGACTCCCTAATTTGTCAAAACAACATATGATTTATAAGTGTAGTGCATATCAATTTGGAAAGTCTCACAGGTTACCATTCATGAAGAAAGGTTATATGCATGGAGATCTCTTGGATCTAGTTCATACAGATGTATGGGGACCTAGCAAGGAAGCTTCAATATCTGGATCAAGGTATTATGTCTCCTTTATTGATGATTGCAGCAGATGGACTATCCTATTCTTTATGAAACACAAAGATGAAGTTTTTTCATGTTTCAAAAGATATTTGGCTCTTGTGGAGAATCAAATAGGTAAATCACTAAAAAGGCTAAGGTCAGATGGAGGGGGAGAATACTTCTCCCATGAGTTTGATTCTTTTCTTCAAGAAAGAGGAATCAAAAGAGAGGTAACTACAAGGTACACTCCTGAGAAAAATGGAGTGGCAGAAAGGAGGAATAGGACAATTGTTGAAGCTACAAGGTCCATGTTAAATGAAAAGCATTTGCATAATTATCTATGGGCTGAGGCTGTATCTACAGCCACTTACTTGATTAATAGGTTGCCTTCAAAATCCCTTGATGGGATGACTCCATATGAGGCTTAGAATGGAAGAAGACCAAGCTTACATCATTGTAAAATTTTTTGATGTATTGCTTTTGCTCATGTTCCTTCACAGGTTAGAGGCAAGATGGATCCAAAGGCAGAAAGGTGTCTATTTATTGGATATGACAACAATCAAAAGGGCTACAGGTTATACAACCCTACCATCAAAGGATTTTTGGTAAGCAGAGATGTAGTTTTTGATGAAAACAATTCATGGTATGAAGATTCATGCAGGAAGGTCAATTTACCATATGATCTTGAAGAACATTTTCCAAAGCTTGGTAGAGAACAACCAAAGATTGAAGAACAAGACACCTCAGAGGATGATGAAGAATCTCAAATGGAAAAGATCAAAGCATGGAAGTCTAAAGGTAAAGCAAAATTGCAGGAACTTGGACATGAGGCAGAATCATCACATCATGGTTTAAGAAGATCTATGAGGGAAAAGAAAAAACCAGAAAGGTATGGGTTTGACACCTCATTAGTAACTAAACATTCTATCTACATAGCACATGATATAAACCAAGAGGATCCATCATCATTTGAAGAGGCCAAAGCAAAAATAGAATGGAAGCATGCAATGAAGGAAGAGATTGAAGCACTTGAGGAAAACAACACTTGGGATTTGGTGCCCAAGACTTCATCCGTGAAGGTAATAGGCTCAAGATGGGTCTATAAACTCAAGAATAATTCTGATGGTTCCATTAATAGGTATAAGGCAAGGCTTGTAGCAAAAGGCTTTGCACAAACTCAGGGAATTGATTATGAGGAAACCTTCTCTCCTGTGGCAAAGATGCCTACTATTAGGGTTTTGCTTAGTATTGCCTCTTCCAAGAATTGGAAGATACTTCAACTAGATGTAAAGAATGCATTCTTGAATGGTTTGATAACAGAAGAGGTATATATGGCACAACCACCTAGTTTTGAGAATCAAGTTTATCCTGATTATGTGTGTAAACTTAACAAAGCATTGTATGGTCTCAAGTAAGCTCCAAGAGCTTGGAGTTTTAGGCTTCTTTCATTCTTGCAAGACAAAGGCTTTCAACCAAGCAAGGCAGATCCTTCACTCTTTATTAAAAAGAGTAATTCTAAGATCATCTACCTATGTGTATATGTAGATGATATTATATTGACAGGAAATGATGCACATGGTATGAAGAAGATCAAAGATCAGATGAGAGAAGAGTTCAAGATAAGTGATTTGGGTTCACTTACCTACTTGACAAAAGGATTCTCAAGTATCTCAAAGGAACCATAAATGAAGGACTTTATTATCCTTATGTATCTGATTTAGGTTTGAAGCTATTTTTTTATCCAGATTGGGCTGGCTCCAAGGAAGATAGAAGGAGCACTTCAGGTTATCTTACCTTTGCAGGTTCAAAGCTTATTTCATGGTCATCCAAGAAGCAACCCACAGTTTCCCTCTCTTCTACTGAAGCTGAATACAAAGGTCTTGCCATAGCTACACAATAAGCTATGTGGATGAAGACATTATTCAAAGATCTTGGATTGGAGTTTGGAACTCCAACTATTTTTGGTGATAATATGAGTTCTATTCATTTGGCTGCTAATCCTATTTTTCATGCAAGGACTAAACATGTTGAAGTTCATTATCACTATGTACAAGAGAAGGTTCTAAGCAAAGAGATTCAAATATCATATGTGTCCACTCATCAACAATGTGTAGATATTCTAACCAAAGCATTGGATGGTACAAAGCTCTGCAAGTTCAAAGCCATGATTGGTTTGCAAGTAATCTTGGAAGATTGAAGACCTCAAGCATACTTGGCTTGAGGGGGAGCTGTTGGAGCAAGTCTATGACAAGCCTATGTATTGGCTTGCATCCCACAAAGTCATAGAAGAAGCCTTAAAATGAAGACAATGTAAAGTTCACTTGTGAACTACCTCTTGTAACTTTTGAAGAGTTTACTTAATGTAAAAGTGAAAGAATCTTAAGTGGTTGAGTCCACTTGATCAAAAAGGGAAAGAGGAGCCAAGAATTCGTGATTTGTGGTAGATAGAGAATCAAATCAATCACTAATTGATTGGAGAGTGATTGAGAGAAGTTAGCCTCCCAAGATCAACTATAAATACATGGTAGTCTTAGTCGTGGTTATGTGAAGACCTCCAAGAGCTGAGCTTTATGCCATATCAAGGTGTGACTACAAGGCACACATATGTATCAGTAAGTTC
>CM035411.1:190696020-190711020 GCA_020310875.1 Ceratopteris richardii | reverse complement strand
GCATCCAGCTTTTACTTTGATCAACCACACTTCCACATCTTTCTGTATTGTTTTTATCTTCATATGGTGATTGTTCTGCACCATACACTGTTACAGTAGACAAATTAGGCACCTGCAATAAGAATCTGCATCCCTCTTTAGGCTCCCACCCAAGAGAAGATGAATACTGCTTTGCAAATAAAAGGGTTATTTCATCAACCCTCCTCATCAAGAATACATGGTTGAAACTAATATTGTGCAATGGAGCCAAAACCTTAGCACTGTTATCAAGGCCCATTGAGCAAAAGTGCTTAAAGTCATAAATCTGTGTGAGGTGTTGAACTTCTGGTTTTGGAGTATACGCTTCTGAAATCAGCTCAGATAAAATCGGAAGAGTAAAAGCATTGTTACGTGCCAACTTCTTAGAGAAAGTACTGAACATTTGATCAATGTGATCATGAGTGTGGCCAACCAAAAGAAAATTTACCTTAACCTTCTGAAATACCTATTTTTCAACAAGCATGCTTAAATATCTAAAGACTGTAGAATTTTTATTCTCTCTTGCAATATTATCTAGTTTCAAATATAGAGTTGGTGGCAAAAGACCCCTCCATGATTGCAAAACACGATGAATGACAGTAACTGTAAGGTTTGGATCATTATGCACATTCGGATATGTGAAGAAAACCTTGGACATTACAGTTCCATTGTATACCAAAGCACCAACCAAATGCATTTGCACAAGGACTTCATCTCCAATGTCCTTAGGGATGCGATAAAAATGTGGCAAACAAGTTTTTTTTTTATCCATACCATCGATCAACAAACACATATAACGCTCCGGATTTCTGAGTGCCTTACTTCGATGATGAATTGCTTTCTTTCTCTCTAATGCTTGACTGTCATGATGGTTGTTAAGAAGGTTTTTAAAATTATGCTTTTCCTGTGGTGTTGTAGCCCCTTTTGCCATGTTTTTCAAAGTGGCGCAAACTAAACATTCACCCATTCTAACTTTACGAGGAATAGAAACATTGTTAAAATCTTCCTTCCATAATCGAGTAAAGTGACGATACAACACATACTTCTCATTTCTATTTTCCATGTCTTCTCTATATATTTGAAATACCTCTCGACGAGTAAAGTTATCTGACAAGTGCAACCTTCCAGTTGTAGGCATAACTTCACAATGCAAGCTAAAATAGTTCATCATCCAATTCATTGCATGACGTCCAACAGATCCTTTGGTCCCAACATGGAACGTATCCAAAATGAGATCCCCATTCAAAAACCCTTGTTGAACCCTATGTATTCTAAAATTTCCTACACCCATTGCAATTTTAAATGCAGCCCTACAGCATGGCATCCCTTGAGTAAAGAAATATTCAAAACCAACACGCGTTACTGACATGTTATCCTCAATCATTTGCATGCAAGAAACAAGGTATATATCTTGCCTTTCACTATCTAAATGGAGGAATTTTTCTCTTATGTGCTTTAGTTTCTTCATTCCTAAATTATACAAACATTTCAAACCACAACAGTGCTTCACAATATCCAATGCAATCTGTCTATCTGAAGTAAGAAATTTAAATCTTTTTCGACTTACTTCACGAGACCTTCTTTTAAATCGTAGATTGAGCTTGCTTTGCTTTTTCGTTGCTCCACATGCACTTGAGTCAGAAGGGAGATCAATGGTTGGATCAGATGGGAGATCAAGAGGTGCATTTGGTTGAGCAGCATTGCACTGTGAATTGGATAACTTAAATGACTCAACAGAAAACATGGAATCATCAGCACGTTCTAAATCATAGGGATCATCACTTCTCTGGAAAGGCTCAACTGAGAACAATGAATCAATATGAGCAGAGGAAGCTGATGCCCAAGCATCCACTGAAAAGATTGAGCTCATCTTCACTGAGTTCACAGAAGACTGAAGATGAATGACCTTTTTAAATAAGTAGAAATCCGAGATCAAGTGAAGATGTCACATCAAATGTCACATGAAGAAGATATGAAATCAAAAGCTTATTAAAGTACATTAAATAACATTAAACATCAAATTACATCAAATCACTTAATTACTCAAATATACACTAATAAGGGAACCAAAGATTTGATTCACTTTTGATTCAAATGAGAAACACAGTTGATTTCTAACTACATATGAGTCATTGAGTCTAAGCATTGTGAATGAATCAAAATATATCCAAGTTGAGTTCCAACAGGAATATATAATAAAATTGTTTGGAGAAATTCTACAAGAAGAAATTTTACAACTGGAATATATCCAAGTTGAGTTCCAACTGGAATATGCTATGCCATTGAACACTATACAAGAAGAAATTTTACATTTCGTTAAGATTTCAAGGATTAGGTTTTATTGTGGTCTTGGCTACATATCAAAGAGGTAGATGAAAGTATATTAAAAAAGAATTATGTGTAAAAGAGGTACACAGAATGTTTATTCATACATTGATTTTCCATTTCAACAATGTGTTACAAGATAAATGTGAATATGAACTAAAGTGTGGAGGATAACACTTTAAAGATGTCATTAATCTCACAACTTAGACCTAATTTTCTCCCAAGCAACAGACTCTAAGAAAGAACTTCTACATGAAATTAGAAATCCTCATGTACATACCATACTGTTGCCATTGAAGCTTAATTTCCATGCAAATGTATATAAATAGTTGCAAGGTTCTGTACTTGAATGTTTATTCATACATTGATTTTCCATTTCAACAGTGAGTTACAAGATAAATGTGAATATGAACTAAAGTGAGGAGGGTAATACTATAAAGATGTCATTAGTCTCCCACAGTTAACACAACTTTGACTTGATTTTCTCCCAAGAAAGAGATTCTAAGAAAAAAATCTCTACATGAGTTTAGACATCCTCATGGACATACCATACTCTTGCCATTGAAATGTAATTTCTATGCAAATGTATATAAATAGTTGCAAGGGTCTATGAATATTTCATTAAAGTGGCTCTGAAACAGCCTATTTGTGTGGGTGCTATTCCCTGGTTAGATAAGTTGACAGATTTAGTTAGCAACTGGACTCATTCAGTTAGATCCAGTTAGTCTCTGGTTCAAGTTACCCAATTGCCTATAAATACCAGAGGAGGAGATCATTCGCATTTTCAAAATCCACGAGCAAGAGAGAGAAGCAGAGCACAGATAGCCATGGAGCACAGAGCTCAGCATACCAGCAAGCCAAGTCAGATGGAGAAGAAGAATGTTGGCAAAAGTACCAAGAGGTAGACAAAATAATACCATAAATAAAGATTCCAAAAAGATTCCCTCTGTATGTCTGTGTAAAAAGCCTGATTTCTAGGTATTTATTTCTCTTACCTCTAGAAATATGGATCCAAAGAATGTACAGCTCGATGCCAGGCATCGACTTAGGATTGCAAGTCGATGCCAGGCATCGACTTGCAGGTGCAAGTCGATGCCAGACATTGACTTGCAGGTGCAAGTCGATGCCAGGCATCGACTTGCAGGTACAAGTCGATGCCAGGCATCGACTTTTGGGCCCAAGTCGATGCTTGGCATCGACTTTCAGGTGCAACTCGATGCCTGGCATCGACTTGCACCTGCAAGTCGATGCCTGGCATCGACTTCCAGCCTCAAGTCGATGCCAGGCATCGACTTGGGGCTGCAAGTCGATGCCAGGCATCAACTTGCACCGACAAGTCGATGCCTCGCATCGACTTACACCTGAAAGTCGATGCCAGGCATCGACTTGGGCCCAAAAGTCGATGCCAAGCATCGACTTTGCACCCTACATGCACTGAAAAGTCGATGCCAGGCATCGACTTTAGGGTGCAAAGTCGCTGCTTGGCATCGACTTTTGGGCCCAAGTCGATGCTTGGCATCGACTTTTGGGCCCAAGTCGATGCCAGGCATCGACTTTGTGTGCAAGTCGATGCCAGGCATCGACTTGAGGGTAAAAGTCGATGCCAGGCATCGACTTGGCCCAAAAGTCGATGCCAAGCATCGTCTTGGGCCCAAAAGTCGATGCCAAGCATCGACTCTTGCACCCCCAAGTCGATGCCTGGCATCGACTTTCACCCTCAAGTCGATGCCGGGCATCGACTTGCACACAAAGTCGATGCCTGGCATCGACATTCACTTAAACATCGATGCCTGGCATCGACCTGAAGCTCAAAATCGATGCGTGGCATGGACTTGGGCCTTTGAAAACCACATCTACGTTTGATCTGATATTTCCAAGTGCCTTCAGGGATGCAGAGTACAAGGATGAAAGGCCCATCAAGAAGCTCAGAGTCACCATGGGCTCTGTTGACCAGCAACGTGACAAAGGCATTGGTCACCAAGCAAAACCAAAGAAAATTACTGCACCATTATCCTCTGAGAAGGCCAGCAACCCACTAGGAATATCCTCAGGTGGACAAAGTAGCATAAAAATTCCTGAGGAGGATCCAATTATGAGAGAAAGGTCTAGGGAGACGGAGGTCCTGAGGACAGATCGTCCACTTTGGGACATGACAAATCTAGAGTGGTGCCTTCAGTACGTTGAAGAGAAGAATGCAGTCCTCCTTGTGTTCACAGGGGCTTATGGCAGAGGAAAGATCACGACAACACAAGGTTTTCAATATGGCCTTGTTTACAAACTAGATTATGAAGATGAAGATTCTGACAACCTGCTTTTCTTGGTGGAGACATCGAAAGGATTAAGAAATGTCATATGCAAGATGGATTTCTTGTGCCCAGAGTGCTGTGTTCCAGAAGGGCTAGCTCAGATATGCAGAGACTCAGTGAATTTCATCAAAGACCTGATGCCATGGATCCAGGGCAATATCATGCCAACACAACAGAAGAAGACGACCCCTGTAAAGGCAAGGGGTAAGCAGAGCGTGCAGAAAAAGCTTCAAAAGAAAAAGAAGAGAATTTCAAAAGAGGAGTCTTCTGACTCAAGCTCTAGCTCTGAGGATATAATTGTTGCACCTGGTGGAGAGCTTGCCTCGGGTGTTCTTGGTACTGAGCAGAACAAGATGAGGGAGGATATAGCTAAAAGAAAAATTGTGAAGAAGGGGCAGTTGTTCCACCTTCCAATCAATATCATCCACAGGCCACCTATAGATCTAGTCACAGGGAGGAGGCCCCTTGAGATCAGGGAGCCACACAATTTGCATGTGCAGAATCTTAAGAAGAAAATGAGAATAAATCCTCATGCTACTGTTGTGCCATTCCTCGTCATGGTGGATCCGAATGAGTGCAGCTCTGTTGAAGAGTTCAATGAGGGTTCATTTGAGGAGTATACTTATTATGTGATTGGAGGTTCACACTCTGCAGAGGCCCGTAGACAGCTCGTGAAGGAGCACCCTACCACTTTTTTCTTTAGGTATGCAGAGTGTAAGATATATGCTGGTCTTACAACTGAGGAAGCCAAGCTTCTTGCTTGGGATCACAACAATGATAATGACTACAGGCAAAAAATGTCCTCCATAGAGAGAATTCGGTTCTTCCACCATGAATATGAAAAATTGTCTTGTTAAGGAAGCTGGAAGAATACATCCCAATCTACGAAAGCAATGCCTTATTGAGGTTGGAATTGTACTGGATGAGAATACAAAGTCTGATGCCTTGAGGAAATATGATCCATGGTTTCAACTGGCATTCAGAACAGGTGAGATCTGGGATCTACAGGATAGAATTTTCACAATGTGGGAGAACAGGGAAGTCAAGGGCCAGAAGCAACGAAAGTCGAGGCCAGACCCACAGGTTGATCTGAAGGGAAAGGGAAGGAAAGCTGACCTCTCAATTGAAGAGGCTCCCGAGGACATGAAGCTGACACCATGGAGGGCCCTTCAAGGAATCAAGGATGATACATTGATCATATCAACTTTGTCGAGGGTAATCTCCAAGGACTTAAGCCTGGAGGAGATGGTGACTGAGCTCAATAAGTATGTATGTTATTCTCAGATCCTTTTTCCCTCCTCCCATGTTTCTGTTGTCACCTAGTCTCTTTTTAATTTCTGTGACTGTAGTCATAAAGTTTACATGAAGATTCAGGAGGTCATGATGAAGAGGCTGGGTTGCTTTTCTTGGACAGAGGTCCAAAGAGACTATCCAACCACATCATCCTACAAAGCTTTATCAGAATATTTCATCCTTTTCCGTGATTGGGTAGGTTCTCTTTCTGAGGTTGTGCCTGGTTTGCCATTAGGTTAGATGCCTTGATTCACCAAACAAATTTAATGCCAGGATTTTAGTACGAACTCAATGCCTGGCATCGACTTACGGCTAAAGTCGATGCCTGGCATCGACCTGCAGCCAAAAGTTGATGCCTGGCATCGACCTGCAGCCAAAAGTCGATGCCTGGCATCGACTTGGGGGCATAAGTCGATGCCCGGCATCGACCTACAGCATAAGTCGATGCCTGGCATCGACCTCGTGGCATATGTCGATGCCAGGCATCGACTAATGTCCCAAAGTCGATGCCAGGCATCGACTTTCAGTAGAAAGTCGATGCCTGGCATCTACCCCCACATGAAATCGATGCCATTCATCGCTTCCTTGTGTTCTGCTTGCTGAATTGAAGAGCTCATTTTGTTGTCTTTCCACTTTTTTCTGCAGAAACCAAAGAAAAGTAAGTCTGCGGAGCTACTAGATGATTGCCCCCCTGCATTCCTGGCTCACATTCAAAGAGCAAGGCATGAGAAATCTAGGCTGAAAGCCAAGGAGATGGATTTTGATGATGAACCTGATCTTAAATGCTTCTCCAATCCCCTAGACCCCCTTAGGCCTGTATATTACAATGTATACTGTAGTGATGTAAATAATATTTGTTCTGTTGTGCCTAGAAAACATTTCTCCCTTCTCATAGCGGATATACCCTATGGATTTAGGATGTTGGGATCAGTTAATGATGATGAACCCTTCAAACACCCTCAGATTCGGAAGATGGTCACTGATTTTGCAGAGTTGACCATGTCTCCTCTTTGGAGGATAGTAATTTTCCATAGCAGAGACCAGTCCTTCTCTGTTTCAACTGCTCTGAAGGCAAGATGTCATGTTGTAGAGTGCCTCACGTGGTAAGTAATCCTCTTTCTATCTCCGTGGCTTTAATGATGCTCTCTGTGACTCATAGTTCTTGTTTGCAGGGTGAAGACAAATGTAAATCACACTCCTTTGCATAGGTTTGTGAGCGCCACTGAATGCATTACAGTTGGCTATTATGATGAAGTAAGCAAAAGGAGAGTCAGGGAGCATTGCAATGAGAATGGGATCTCAAATGTGCTCATGTTCCCAGCCGTTACCAAGAAACTTCGTCATGTAGCTGGGGACATGACATTGGTTAACCCCTATCAGAAGCCACAAAAACTCATAATGAGATTGCTTCAGCTATTCTCCAATGATGATGACTGGGTCCTAGACCTTTTTTCGGGCACAGGTAATTTCAATTTTCACAGTTTTCATTAGTCATGGTTGATTGGCACCTCTAAGTGGTTTTCTGCTGTTTCAAGAACGACTCTGGCTTGCTCCTTAAAGATGTTCAGGCACTGCATAGCTGTGGAGAAGGATGATGCTCAAGTGTGTTGGAGACCTCTTAATCTCCAAAGATTTGATCTATACTGACTTAAGAACACTTCTATGTCAGTTGTAAACCAAACTTTACACAAATACTTTCTTTCTTTACCAAAACTTCCATCAACACTTCTCTGAGTGAAGAAGTGTTTACTTCAGAAAGTCTGCTTCACAAATCAACTTCATTACCTGCACATAACTTCAAATTTCTTCTAGAAAATGATGCACAAGTATTTGCAATACCTTTGCGCAATCATACTAATCATTAGTTCTCAAAACTAATCATCAAAAGTTTAATTTGATCCTTAAGATCAAAGATATGTCAAAACTGTCTTCCAGAAGTAGCGCCTTCGACATGGTCAACTTCTTAAGTTGATTTCTCCCAATATATAACCCGTTTTGCTAAATGCTTTTAGCCATAGCTTCCTTATCTCCTAACTTAGATTTCAAGTGCTCACTCATCAAAAACTTTACAGTATACACTCAGATCTAAGCAAAATACTGAGACGGAAAAGTGCGCTACTCTCAGACTTCAATTTTCTCATTCCACATATGAATGTTCCTATTGATCATTCTCACAGTAGGAGAGGAATTAGATTATGAAACTCTAGACATAGCTTCATTAGCTTCTCAATTAGATGTGTACAAAAGGAATCTTGATTCACATGATCAGATAGAGAGCACTCAGAGAAAAACCCGTCGCTATTTTCTGGGAAAAAACTCTCTACACATCTCTAAGACATTTGTCATCTACAAAATGACTCTCATACCTATTTCTTGTCAACATTAACTTATATATACATAGATTTAGACTCATCCCGCGTCTATGAAATTGCTCCTTATCATTCTAAAGGTTTAGCTATACTCAGTTTACAAGATTCTTCATTTATATGTACATATGTGTACAAAACATCAATCTGAAATCTTCTTCACTTTCACAAATGTCTTCCTTCACTTCATTCTGACCATAAGCTTTCTTCAAGATCTATATAATCATCAATTTGTGATTGGCTTGTTCCAACAGCTCCCCCTCAATCACTAATTGTGATTATTCCATTCTTCTTCACTCCTGCCATCTCCTTGAATCTCTGTAGCTTTGGTCCATCCAAGCTCTTTGTCATCATATCTGCCACTTGTTCTTTTGTTGGAGTGTACATCACTTCAATCTCCTTATCAAGTACCTTTTCCCTCAAGAAATGATATTGAATCTCTATATGCTTAGTCCTGGCATGAAAAACAGGGTTAGCTGCCAAATACAAAGAACTCATATTATCTCCAAAAATAATTGGAGTACTATGATCAGTCTCAAAACTCTTCATCAAGGTCTTCAACCATATCACTTCCTTTGCAGCTTCTACCATCCCTTTATACTCAGCTTCTGTGGATGATAAAGCAACTGTATGTTGCTTCTTTGAACACCAAGAAACTAGTTTATCTCCAACATAACAAAGATACCCATGAGTAGACCTTCTATCATCTGAATCACCTGCCCAATCTGCATCACTAAATACTTTGATTCTTGTGTCAGAAGTGAAACCATAATACAAACCTTCACTTAAGGTTCCTTTGATATATCTGAGTACCCTTTGGGCTGCAATCCAATGAGTCTTCTTTGGACAATGCATAAATTGTGACAACACACCTACTGCATATGATAAATCTGGCCTTGTCAAGGTAGCATAGATTAAACTACCTACCAAACTCTGATATTTCTTCATATCATTGAATTCTTCACCTCCATACCTGCTTAATTTATGATTTACCTCCAATGGTGTAGTTGAGGTCTTGCAATCCTCCATGTTAAACTTGACTAGAAGATTCTTCAAGTATCTCTCTTGTGAAACATATACTCCATGTTGAGTGTACACAATCTGCATTCCTAGAAAATAAGATAAGTTTCCCAAATCACTTATCTTAAACTCCTTCTCTATTTGCCTTTTGAGTTCATTGATTCCTTGAGCATCTGTTCCTGTAACAATAATATCATCAACATAAATGCACATGTAAATGTATCCATTTTCACTTGCCTTTACTAGCAAGCTACTATCTGCCTTTGATGCTTGAAATCCACATTCATTCAAGAACTTAACCAATCTGTAATTCCAAGCTCTTGGAGCCTGCTTCAACCCATACAAAGCTCTCTTGAGCTTACACACATAATCTGATCCAATTGAATCCATGAAACCCTCTGGTTGCTCCATGTATACTTCATCTGCAATGTATCCATTCAGAAAAGCATTTTTCACATCCAATTGTGATAATTTCCATCCCTTACAAGCAGCAATAGCAATCAATGTTCTAATTGTAGACATTTTAGCAACAGGACTAAAGGTTTCATCATAATCTACCCCATAAGTTTGAGCAAAACCTTTGACCACAAGTCTAGCCTTGTATCTAGACACCTTACCATCTGCAAACCTCTTTGTTTTGTATACCCATTTACATCCAATAACTTTCTGATTCTTTGGTCTTGGTACTAATTCCCAAGTTTCATTTTCAAGTAGAGCATCATACTCTTCCTGCATTGCATTCTCCCAATTCTGTTTACCTTTAGCTTCTTCATAAGTGGTTGGATCTTCTTCTGTCTTTACAATGTAAGCATAATCTTTTGTTGTTAGGAAAGATGTATCATAACTATACCTTATAGGCTCTTTCCTTTCCCTTGTAGATCTTCTGATTTCTGCACTTCTCGAAGTTTCAGCCTCATTTGATTCTGGATCAAATCTTGGCCCTTCTTCTACATGATCCTGCAATCTACTTCTAGAGTCAACTTCATCAATACTTTCTTCATATACTTTTACTTTTGCCTTTCCTTTTCTTTGTATCTCTTCAACACCTGCATAATCATTTGTTGATCCTGTATACCATGTATTTTGCTCATCAAATGTCACATCTTTAGTAACAAGAAATTGCTTTGTAGATGGACTCCACAACCTGTAACCCATCTGTCTATCATCATATCCAATAAACACATACTTCTCTGCTTTTGGTTCTAGCTTATGTCTTAATTGTGAAGGAACATAAGCATATGCAATACATCCAAACACTTTACAATGATCAAGAGTAGGTTTCTTACCCCACCATGCTTCATAAGGGGTTCCTCCATCCAAAGCTTTACAAGGTAACCTATTCACAAGGTATGTTGCAGTGTTAATGGCTTCTGCCCATAAGTAATTTGGACAATTCTTCTCCTTCATCATGGCTCTTGCAAATTCTACAAGAGTCCTATTTCTCCTTTCTGCTACTCCATTCTGTTGAGGGGAGTACCTGCAAGTTACTTCTCTTTTTATACCTGCATTCCACAAATAGTCATCAAACTCTTTAGAGAAATACTCTCCCCCTCCATCTGACCTTAACCTCTTAAGCTTTTGCCCTATGATCCTTTCTGCATAAGCATGAAAATGTTTAAATGTTTTGAAAACTTCTGATTTATCCTTGATTACATATAGAGTAATCCATCTGGTTGCATCATCAACAAACAACACATAATATCTGGATCCATTTATGCTATAGTCCCTTGAGGGACCCCATACATCTGTATGAACCAAGTCAAGCATATTTGAATGCTTGTACCCTGATTTGTTATAAGAACCTTTATTTGCTTTACCTAATTGACAAGCTTCACACTTGTACACCATATGTTGCCCTTCAATATTTGGCAATCCAAGTACCACCTGATTCTTTGACATTTCCTTTATAGCTCTCTCATTGAAATGACCTAGCCTTTTATGCCATAGGTCTAATTCAGATACCTTTTGACTTCCATAGGTAAATAATGCATGTCCCACATTACCTTGGACTTTGAGAGTAAACAATCTCCCTTCCTTTTTCCCTGCAATTATGTTTCTATATCCCTGATTTGGATCTTGCACATAAACACCATCATTTGTGAATCTTACCTCATATCCTTTCTCCACAATTTGCCCTACACTTATCAAATTTTTAGGAATAGTAGGAACATAAAGTACCTTGCTCAAAAGTGTACTTCCACTCTTTGTCTTCATTGATCCAATGCTCTCCACTTTATGTTTGGTATTATCACCTGTTTGAACTGTATGTCCATTCACCCTTGCTTCCATATCAGTCATCAAGGATAGATTCCCACTCAGATGGTTGCTACACCCTGAGTCAATATAAAACACTCTTTGATCTTCTCCCATTGATTCATGAGTTGCATTCAAGATAAGAGTCATATCATCTTTCTGATCTGATGCATAATTATACTAATTGTTGTTGTAGGACTGAGATTGGAAGTTTCTTCCTCCTCCTCTACCATATGATGTCCTACCACCTCTTCCTCTGAAGTTGCCTCTTTGGTTTCTGCCTCCTCTACCTCTTTGATTATAATTCTGATTATTGCTTCCACCATTTTGATTGTTAAACCAACAATCATTTGCCAAATGATTAGTTCTGCCACAAATCCAACAAGCTTTAGCATTATCTTTGTTCTTACCTCCTCTTCCTTTACCTTTGAAATTCATCTTTCCTTTTGTGAAGTTGCCTTGATTTGAATTCCCTTCATCATCATTCGATTGCTTTCCCTTACCATTCTTTTTCTTGTCCTTGGAGTACATAGCTTGACTTGTACTTCTATCATTGTCTCCTTTAAGGTCCTGCTCAAAAGTTAGCATGTGTCCTAGCAATTGATTAAGATCAGGAGTAAAGTGATCAAGTGACAACTCTATGGACAATATGAAAGGCTTCCACTTCTCATCTCCTCTCAGACCTGTAAGTATTTGTCTTACCAACTTTTCCTCTTCAATGTCTTCATCCACTGCTCCCAAGCTATCTGCAATATCCTTCATCCTTGCCACATAATCAGAAATTGATTGTGAGCTCTTCTTCTTGAAGGTTGTGAACTCAGCCCATAGTGAGGACTTCCTTGACTTAGTTGTATTTTGAAAATGCTCTTCCAAGGAATTCCAAACATCTGTAGCACTTTCCAAACCTCTAATGTGAGGTAGCAGATAATCATTTACAGCCATGTAAATGATACTCCTTGCTTGAGCATCCTTTCTCATCCAAGTCTTCAAAATTGCAAGCTCCTCCCTAGTTGGAATACTAGGATCTGAAAATTCAGGCTTTTCTTCTTCTCCTGTAATGAATGCCATAAGGTCTTTGCTCATGAGGTGTGCTTCCATCCTCATGGACCATGCTGGATAGTTCTCCCTATCTAGCTTATCAATCTGCAAGCTTTCTCCCATCCTTGACCTTCTGTATCTGCAATTACTATGGTTTATGAGGATAAAGTGTACCTTTGATATGAGATTTGTCCTTCTTGATTCTTTTCGAATTCGTGCTTTGAACTTCTGCAGGTTGTCTTCAATAATTTGTCCTTGTCCTCCTTTATTTATGAAGAACTTCAATATCTGCACCAGTCGGAACTTCGATTGTCTTTTCTTCTCTTGTATTGCACCTTCAGCTCTGATACCACTGTTGGAGACCTCTTAATCTCCAAAGATTTGATCTATACTGACTTAAGAACACTTCTATGTCAGTTGTAAACCAAAATTTACACAAATACTTTCTTTCTTTACCAAAACTTCCATCAACACTTCTCTGAGTGAAGAAGTGTTTACTTCAGAAAGTCTGCTTCACAAATCAACTTCATTACCTGCACATAACTTCAAATTTCTTCTAGCAAATGATGCACAAGTATTTGCAATACCTTTGCGCAATCATACTAATCATTAGTTCTCAAAACTAATCATCAAAAGTTTAATTTGATCCTTAAGATCAAAGATATGTCAAAACTGTCTTCCAGAAGTAGCGCCTTCGACATGGTCAACTTCTTAAGTTGATTTCTCCCAATATATAACCCGTTTTGCTAAATGCTTTTAGCCATAGCTTCCTTATCTCCTAACTTAGATTTCAAGTGCTCACTCATCAAAAACTTTACAGTATACACTCAGATCTAAGCAAAATACTGAGACGGAAAAGTGCGCTACTCTCATACTTCAATTTTCTCATTCCACATATGAATGTTCCTATTGATCATTCTCACAGTAGGAGAGGAATTAGATTATGAAACTCTAGACATAGCTTCATTAGCTTCTCAATTAGATGTGTACAAAAGGAATCTTGATTCACATGATCAGATAGAGAGCACTCAGAGAAAAACCCATCGCTATTTTCTGGGAAAAAACTCTCTACACATCTCTAAGACATTTGTCATCTACAAAATGACTCTCATACCTATTTCTTGTCAACATTAACTTATATATACATAGATTTAGACTCATCCCGCGTCTATGACATTGCTCCTTATCATTCTAAAGGTTTAGCTATACTCAGTTTACAAGATTCTTCACTTATATGTACATATGTGTACAAAACATCAATCTGAAATCTTCTTCACTTTCACAAATGTCTTCCTTCACTTCATTCTGACCATAAGCTTTCTTCAAGATCTATATAATCATCAATTTGTGATTGGCTTGTTCCAACAAAGTGAGCTTTATTAAAATGAGAATCAATGGGCTGAATGAATGCCTAGATGAAGACCAAGAGGTTGGAAGGAAGCACATTGCAGACACGGAGAGATTCCAACCGGCTTCAAGGGAGCCTGTTCCCCCACTTGCAGATGAACCGGGGGACATGGCTGACCTTGAAGAGCCAATCTTGGAGCAAGAGAGGCAGGTTATGGGTTCTAATGTTCCAGAGGATCCCAATATCCTTGAGCCTGAGGAAAGCTATGATCAGCTTCTATTGTAGATTCATATTACTCTTGTACTTACACAGGAAATGTAAAACATCATTTTAATATAAATATAATATCGAGTTCTGCTTCCACTTTGTGTTCAACTTGATTTACCTTGAGCATTTCTCTGATCATGTGTGAATGTTTCTTAGTATAATTTTGTTGATTATTATCTTCTCTTGGGAATGCTTTTGTGAAATGTATTTCATATTCTGTGAATATGGCCATGCATTCAATGAGGATCTTAACCATACAAAGGGGATGATCTTAATTGCCTTGTTAAAATGTTCCGATTTTTGCAACACATGTACTCTAATTTTTTAGTACCTTTTAATCAGCTATAATCTGTGCTTGTTGAGGTTATGGATGTAAGGAAGGAGCTTCCCGAACTCTTACTTGTACCTTAAACACTAATCTATTGTCAAAGATCATGATGTGGGATACTTGATCGGCTGAAGAACTAGTTTTCATGGCATCAAGAATTTTATTATATCTATCTTGACTACTTGGGATATGAGATCAAGGTTCTAGCGACAATATTTACAAGCAAGAACAAGTGATGCTTTCTAGATATTGTAAAATGCTCACTTTATTGCTTGATATAATGGTCTTTAGGTAAAAAGAAAAAGAGAACATGTCTTTGTTCTCCTTTGTTGTGACTCAGTGTTCTATCTATCTATCTATCTATCTATCTATCTATCTATCTATCTATCTATCTATCTATCTATCTATCTATCTATCTATCTATCTATCTATCTATCT
>CM035411.1:190688520-190693520 GCA_020310875.1 Ceratopteris richardii | reverse complement strand
CTGAACATCTTTAAGGAGCAAGCCAGAGTCGTTCCTGAAACAGCAGAAAACCACTTAGAGGTGTCAATCAACCATGACTAATGAAAATTGTGAAAATTGAAATTACCTGTGCCCGAAAAAAGGTCTAGGACCCAGTCATCATCATTGGAGAATAGCTGAAGCAATCTCATTATGAGTTTTTGTGGCTTCTGATAGGGGTTAACCAATGTCATGTCCCCAGCTACATGACGAAGTTTCTTGGTAACGGCTGGGAATATGAGCACATTTGAGATCCCATTCTCATTGCAATGCTCCCTGACTCTCCTTTTGCTTACTTCATCATAATAGCCAACTGTAATGCATTCAGTGGAGCTCACAAACCTATGCAAAGGAGTGTGATTTACGTTTGTCTTCACCCTGCAAACAAGAACTATGAGTCACAGAGAGCATCATTAAAGCCACGGAGATAGAAAGAAGACTACTTACCACGTGAGGCACTCCACAGCATGACATCTTGCCTTCAGAGCAGTTGAAACAGAGAAGGACTGGTCTCTGCTATGGAAAATTACTATCCTCCAAAGAGGAGACATAGTCAACTCTGCAAAATCAGTGACCATCTTCCGAATCTGAGGGTGTTTGAAGGGTTCATCATCATTAACTGATCCCAACATCCTAAATCCATAGGGTATGTCCGCTATGAGAAGGGAGAAATGTTTTCTAGGCACAACAGAACAAATATTATTTACATCACTACAGAATACATTGTAATATACAGGCCTAAGGGGGTCTAGGGGATTGGAGAAACATTTAAGATCAGGTTCATCATCAAAATCCATCTCATTGGCTTTCAGCCTAGATTTCTCATGCCTTGCTCTTTGAATGTGAGCCAGGAATGCAGGGGGGCAATCATCTAGTAGCTCCGCAGACTTACTTTTCTTTGGTTTCTGCAGAAAAAAGTGGAAAGACAACTAAATGAGCTCTTCAATACAGCAAGCAGAACATAAAGAAGCGATGAATGGCATCAATTTCATGTGGGGGTAGATGCCAGGCATCGACTTTCTACTGAAAGTCGATGCCTGGCATCGACTTTGGGACATAAGTCGATGCCTGGCATCGACATATGCCACGAGGTCGATGCCAGGCATCGACTTATGCTGCAGGTTGATGCCGGGCATCGACTTATGCCCCCAAGTCGATGCCAGGCATCGACTTTTGGCTACAGGTCGATGCCAGGCATCGACTTTAGCCGTAAGTCGATGCCAGGCATCCAATTCGTACTAAAAGCCTGGCATTAAATTGGTTTGGTGAATCAAGGCATCTAACCTAATGGCAAACCAGGCACAACCTCAGAAAGAGAACCTACCCAATCACGGAAAAGGATGAAATATTCTGATAAAGCTTTGTAGGATGATGTGGTTGGATAGTCTGCTTGGACCTCTGTCCAAGAAAAGCACCCCAGCCTCTTCATCATGACCTCCTGAATCTTCATGTAAACTTTATGACTACAGTCACAGAAATTAAAAAGAGACTAGGTTAGACCAGAAACATGGGAGGAGGGAAAAAGGATCTGAGAATAACATACATACTTATTGAGCTCAGTCACCATCTCCTCCAGGCTTAAGTCCTTGGAGATTACCCTTGACAAAGTTGATATGATCAATGTATCATCCTTGATTCCTTGAAGGGCCCTCCATGGTGTCAGCTTCATGTCCTCGGGAGCCTCTTCAATTGAGAGGTCAGCTTTCCTTCCCTTTCCCTTCAGATCAACCTGTGGGTCTGGCCTCGACTTTCGTTGCTTCTGGCCCTTGACCTCCTTGTTCTCCCACATTGTGAAAATTTTATCGTATAGATCCCAGATCTCACCTGATCTGAATGCCAGTTGAAACCATGGATCATATTTCCTCAAGGCATCAGACTTTCTATTCTGATCCAGTGCAATTCCAACCTCAATAAGGCATTGCTTTCGTAGATTGGGATGTATTCTTCCAGGTTCCTTAACAAGATAATCTTCATATTCATGGTGGAAGAACCGAATTCTCTCTATGGAGGATATTTTTTGCCTGTAGTCATTGTCATTGTTGTGATCCCAAGCAAGAAGCTTGGCTTCCTCAGTTGTAAGACCAGCATATATCTTACACTCTACATACCTAAAGAAAAAAGTGGTAGGGTGCTCCTTCACTAGCTGTCTACGGGCCTCTGCAGAGTGTGAACCTCCAATCACATAATAAGTATACTCCTCAAATAAACCCTCATTGAACTCGTCCACAGAGCTGCACTCATTCGGATCCACCATGACAAGGAATGGCACAACAGTAGCATGTGGATTTATTTTCATTTTCTTCTTAAGATTCTGCACATGCAAATTGTGTGGCTCCCTGATCTCAAGGGGCCTCCTCCCTGTGACTGGATCTATTGGTGGCCTGTGGATGATATTGATTGGCAGGTGGAACAACTGCCCCTTCTTCACAATTTTTCTTTTAGCTATATCCTCCCTCATCTTGTTCTGCTCAGTACCAAGAACACCCGAGGCAAGCTCTCCACCAGGTGCAACAATTATATCCTCAGAGCTAGAGCTTGAGTCAGAAGACTCCTCTTCTGAAATTCTCTTCTTTTTCTTTTGAAGCTTTTTCTGCACGCTCTGCTTACCCCTAGCCTTTACAGGGGTTGTCATCTTCTGTTGTGTTGGCATGATATTGCCCTGGATCCATGGCATCAAGTCCTTGATAAGATTGACTGAGTCCCTGCATATCTCAGCTAGACGATCTGGAACACAGCACTCTGGGCACAAGAAATCCATCTTGCATATAACGTTTCTCAAACCTTTCGATGTCTCTACAAGGAAAAGGAGGTTGTCAGAATCCTCATCTTCATAATCGAGTTTGTACACAAGGCCATACTGAAAACCTTGTGTTGTCGTGATCTTTCCTCTCCCATATGTCCCTGCGAACACAAGAAGGACTGCATTCTTCTCTTCAACATACTGAAGGCACCACTCCATATTTGTCATGTCCCGCAGTGGACGATCTGTCCTTAAAACCTCAGCGTCCCTCGACCTATCCTTCATAGTTGTATCATCCTCATGAATTTTGATGCTACTCTGTCCACCTGAGGATATTCCTAGCGGGTTGCTGGCCTTCTCAGAGGATAAGGATACAATAAGTTTCTTTGGTTTCGCTTGGTGACCAATGCCTTTGTCACGTTGCTGATCACCAAAGCCCATGGTGACTTTCAGTTTCTTGAAGGGCCTCTCACTCTTGGACTCCGCATCCCTGAAGGCGCTTGGAATAATCAGCTCATACGTAAATGTGGTTTTCAAAGGCCCAAGTCGATGCCAGGCATCGACTTTTAGGTTCAAGTCGATGCCAGGTATCGACTTTTAAGTGCAAGTCGATGCCAGGCATCGACTTTGTGTGCAAGTTGATGCCTGACATCGACTTGCACACAAAGTCGATGCCTGGCATCGACTTGCACACAAAGTCGATGCCTGGCATCGACTTGAACCTAAAAGTCGATGCCTGGCATCGACTTCCACCCAAAAGTCGATGCCTGGCATCGACTTTGCACCCTAAAGTCGATGCCTGGCATCGACTTTAAGGCAAACTTTGATGCCAGGCAAACCTAAAAGTCGATGCCAGGCATCGAGCTGTACCCTCATTGGATCTGTATTTTTAGAGCTAAGAAAAATAAAAACCTAGAGAGCAGACTCTTTACACAAACATACAAAGGGAATCTTTTAGGAATCTTTTTTTATGGTATGATTTTGCCTACCTCTTGGTACTCTTGCCAACATTCTTCTTCTCCATCATAGTTGCCTTGCTTGTGTGCTGAGCTCTGTGCTCCATAGCTGTCTGTGCTCTGTTGCTCTCTGTTGCTCGTGGATTTTGAAAATGAGAATGATCTCCTCCTCTGCTATTTATAGGCAATTGGGTAACTTGAACCAGAGACTAACTGGATCTAACTGAATGAGTCCAGTTGCTAACTATATCTGTCAACCAATCTAACCAGGGAATACCACTCACACAAATAGGCTGTTTCAGAGCCACTTTAATGAAATATTCATAGAACATTGCAACTATTTATATACATTTTCATGGAAATTACACTTCAATGGCAAGAGTATGGTATGTACATGAGGATATCTAATCTCATGTAGAAATTTTTTCTTAGAATCTCTTGCTTGGGAGAAAATCAAGTCTAAGTTGTGTTGAATATGGGTGATTAATGACATCTTTATAGTGTTATCCTCTTCACTTTAGTTCATATTCACATTTATCTTGTAACACATTGTTGAAATGGAAAATCAATGTATGAATAAACATTCAAGTAAAGAACCTTGCAACTTTTTATGTACATTTGCATGGAAATTACACTTCAAGTCTAAGTTGTGTTGAATATGGGAGATTAATGACATCTTTATAGTGTTATCCTCCTCACTTTAGTTCATATTCACATTTATCTTGTAACACATTGCTGAAATGGAAAATCAATGTATGAATAAACATTCCAAGTACCTCTTTTACACATAATTCTTTTTTAATATACTTTCATCTACCTCTTTGAGATCTAGCCAAGACAATGAAACCTAATCCTTGAAATCTTATTTAGTACCAAAGGTAAAATTTCTTCTTGTATAGTCTTCAATGGCACTACTAGAAACAATTTTAATATATAATCCAGTTGGAACTCAACTTGGATATATTTTGATTCACTCACAATGCTAAGACTCAATGACTCATATCTAGTTAGAAATGAATTGTGTTTCTCATTTCAAAAGTAAATCAAATCTTTGGTTCCCTTATTAGTGTATATTTGAGTAATTAAGTTATTTGATGTAATTTGATGTTTAATGTTATTTAATGTCCTTTAATAAACTTTTGATTTCATATCTTCTTGATGTGACATTTGATGTGACATCTTCACTTGATCTCGGATTTCTACTTATTTAAAAAGGTCATTCATCTTCAGTCTTCTGTGAACTCAGTGAAGATGAGCTCAATCTTTTCAGTGGATGCTTGGGCATC
>CM035411.1:190563520-190676020 GCA_020310875.1 Ceratopteris richardii | reverse complement strand
CTTCTTCCTTGTGTTGTTTGTGTGCTTCCGCAGACGTCTAACTCCAACAATCGGTATCAGAGCAGGTTGCCGCTTCATCTAGGGCGTCATCAACACTCCTCCGTTTGCAGTCTCAGATTCGCATGAAATTTGGTGAGCATACTTAGGGTGTTTCAGATATTAAAATTGCTTCGCTTTGTGGTGCCGAAATCGCGATCTGAGCTTGTTTCGGCCTCCGAATGCACTATCGCAACGCTTGTGCAAGCTATTTCGTCTTTTTGTGCCAAAGGTATATACATGTTTCGATTCGCCAGTATAAGCATCTCGAAGTCTACTACAGGTTTAGCAGAACTCGTCTGGGTAGTTCCGTTCGACTTTTTGAGATACAATCAATTTTTTGCATCAAGGTATTTTAGTTACCGGCCATGGCTGAAAGCAGTGATGTATTCCGTATGTTGCACGTTGAGGATAAGTTGGATGGTACCAACTACCCATTATGGGCTTATATGATGCCACATGTATTGGTTGCAAAAGGACTGTGGAACATTGTGTAGGGTGTTGAAAGACGTCCTGTTACACCTGCGACTACAGGTACTACAAATACAGGTACTGAAGCTAATGGAGATGGTGTTGAAGATGATATTTTGCAGATTCCTATTGGTGCTTCTGTTTCTGTTGCACCTACTGTAGAGCAAATTTGTTGGGATGGAAGATATGCACATGCATTGATAGCTTTGTCTATCAAACGTGTTATTATTCCTCACATTCGCTCTTGTAGAACAGCAAAGGATGCTTGGGATACACTTACCACATTGTACCAGGCTAGGAATGAGGCTCGTGTTGCTTACCTCCAAAAACAATTGGAGAGTGAGCACATGAATGAAGGTGATTCTATGAAGAGTTTTCTAACAAAGATCAAAGACTTGAAGGAACAGTTGATTTCTTCTGATGAGGTTATACCAGATAGCTCACTTGTGCAGACCGTTCTGAATGGTCTTACTAATTCATATCAGAGTTTTGCTTCTACTCTTCGATTGATGATGAAAGGCAATCCAAATGCCTTGTCATTTGAGGAGAGTCTCTGTTTTGTTACAGGAAGATCAGTCCAGGCAGAATAGGTCCATTATGTGTGTTGCAGATCAAGCTTTCCTGGCTAGTCAGAAGGGCAAAGGAAAATGGAGCTCTTCTACTAGTAAGCAGAAATCGGCAAATGCTGCACATTCGAAGAACCAGGATAAAGATGAGAAGAAATCAAAAAAGCAGAAATTGTTTTGCAAGTACTGTAAAGGGAATGATCATATCATAAGAACTGTCCAAAACTGGCTACAAAAGAGGCAAAGAAAAAAGGAGGCTGGAATGGTTGTTGTAGAAGCCTCTACACCAAAAATAGAGTCTGCTAATCTTGTGCAGGAAGAAGAATGGGTGTTTACTACTATTTGCAGTTTTGACCCATCTTCTCATGAGTAGTGCATGTCTTCAGTGGGCTCAGATGTTTGGTACTTTGATAGTGGGGCGACCAAACATATTACCTCACAGCGCAGTTTCTTCTCTTCACTCGAGCCCGCCCCTACAGGGAATACTGTCATATGCGGCAACAACTCTTCTTATCCTGTTATGGGAGTTGGTAAGATCATTCTGACTACTGCTGATGGTAGTTCTTTCACCTTGTCAGATGCTTTATTTGTGCCAGGGATCAAGAAGAATCTGTTATCAGTTTCTGCATTAGCCAAGATTGGCTTGGTTGTGAAATTTGTTGATGATTGATGTACAGTTCATGATCTGTCAAATGGCGATGTTATTATTGCTTTTGGCATTTTATGTCGTGGGTTGTATGAGCTCATAGACTATGAAAGATCTGTGAATGATTCGGCATGTGCAGTTCATGATTCTCAGGCTATGTCAGATGCAAAGCTTTGGCATGCACGCTTTGGTCATCTGAATTTTGCTAGTTTGTTATGCCTGCAGAAATTTGATATGGTGTCTTCTTTACCCAACCTTGAGGCACCTCGAAAATATGTATGTGAAGGCTGTATTTTGGGCAAAATGCAGCGTTCCTTCTTTCCAAAAGATGGTTCAGTTCGGGCTATGCAAAAATTGCATCTTGTACATAGTGATGTCTATGGTCCTATGCAGACACCTTCTTTTGGAAACTATCTTTACTTCATGACTTTCATTGATGATTTTTCCAGGCATGCATGGGTGTATCCATTGAAGGCAAAGTCCAAAGTGTTTTTGTGCATCAAACAGTTTTTGGTGTTGGAGATAGACGTTTGCGGAAGCACGCGAATAGCACAAGGAAGAAGAAGAAGCTTGGAGCACAAACACACAATACTGAATGTATTACTAGAGAATGTACAAAGATAAGTAGCCCATTAGGGCAATAGGCGTATATACAAGCCGAGAGAAAAAAACCTCCTAAAGAGGGAAAAGAGTGCCCCGGTAGTCCTAGTGTGTTCACACACATCACTACCTAAATATATCAACAAATCCCCCTTGGGAGTGATGCGGTGAACAAGGAGCTTGCACTCATGTATAAAGAAGTGCCAAGCTATGTGGAAATCACTCCACAAAAGGAAGTAAGCCCAAATCTTTGCGGAAAGCTTCAAACTTCTCCCTAGGCAGAGCCTTTGTGAAAAGGTTTGCAATGTTCTCCTGTGTGGGCACATATGCCAAGCTGATCTCCCCAGCAGAGAACCTCTCCCTGACATAGTGATAATGCATCTCAATGTGCTTAGTGCGAGCATGGAACATAGGGTTCCTCGCAACTGCCAATGCGCTCTAACTGTTAGTGAAGATGGTGGTGGAAGAAGATTGGCCAACACCCAAATCAGCCATAAGGCGTCTGAGCCACACACACTCAAGAGTCGCTGTGAAAGCTGCCCTATACTCAGCCTCACAACCGGAAGTGGCAACAGTAGGTTGCTTCTTGCTCAACCAAGATATACATGAGCTACCAAGCATGAACCAAAAACCACTCGTGGACACACGAGTGTCATAGCAACCAGCCCAATCTGAGTCAGAAAAAGCATGCAAATATGGCGGTAGTGATCCCCCCTTGGGATAAAACAACCCAAGTAGTCGAGTACCACTCAAGTAGCAAAAGATGCGCTTAACCGCTTTCCAATGTGTGACTCCTGGGCAATGCATAAACTTGCTCATCTGTGAGACAGCAAACTGAATATCTGGCCGAGTAATGCATAAGTAGATCAAGCATCCAACAGCCTGCTCATAAAGAACAACATCAAATGCATCTCCAGCATCATGAAGACTCAATCATAAACCCGTCTCCATAGGAGTGGCAATAGGCTTACAGTCTTCAAGGCCAAAATGCTGCAATAATGTGTCAATATATTTCATTTGACACAAAGCCATTCCACCATCTACTTGCATAAACTGAATGCCCAAATAGTGATGCAAATGCCCCAAATCAGACATCTCAAATGAGGCATGCAAATCAGCCTTGAAATCAGCAATATGCTTCTCAATAGGACCAGTGAGTAGCATGTCGTCAACATAGACAACAATGATCAGAAGCACATCATTAGCACGCTTAACATATAAGGTGCTTTCAGTTGGACTGTTCTCAAAACCATGTGCAACCACATAGGCATGTATCTTCTCATACCAAGCACGTGGTGCTTGCTTTAAACCATATAATTCCTTCTTTAACCTGCACACCTGGTTTTCATGCCCTTTGTGTACAAAGCCACGGGGCTGAAAAACATACACTTCTTCATGCAGGTCACCATTCAGAAATGTTGTTTTAATATCCAACTGACGTACATTCCAACCATGATGGGCTACAAGTGCACAAATGCTCCGAACAGTAGTCATATGGCATGTAGGTGCAAAGGTCTCATCAAAATCAATGCCTCTTTCCTGTGCATAACCCTTTGCAACAAGCCTAGCCTTATATGTGTCAACTGTACCATCAGGTTTACGCTTTTGTATACCCACTTAGTGCCAATGGCCTTCTTGCCAGAAGGCAAGTCACATAAAGACCATGTACCAGTCTTCATTATAGCATCATATTCAGATTGCATAGCAGCCATCCAATTTTCTGAATTATGTGCTTCAACAAAGGAAACAGGCTCATTGTCATCACAGAGACTAGACGCAGCCATAGCATAGCAATCTGATGCAAAGGAGGCACTATGAGAGCCTGAACGAGTATGATATGACAAAGGTGCATCTAATTTGCTGTCACGCAAAGTCTGCACCAGCCATTTTCGCATAGTTTTTGCCTACTCAATATAAGCTCTCTCATCAAGAAGTGCATCATGTAAATCTGCATCAGAAATGGAATGATCTGCATCATCATATGAAACCTGCGAAGGCTGAGAAGTTGCCTCATTAGGACCGGCATTAGACTGTCCACCTGTAAAAAGAGGCATCAAAGTATCATACATGTCTTTGGAGCTAACAGATGTCTCCTTAGTACATGAAAGCAATGGCTGAATAGCATCTTCCACAAAGACAACATCACGGCTAACCAGAATGCGTTTAGTCTGTGGATGATACAGACGATAGCCTTTACTTTCAGAACTATACCCAATAAAAATACATTTTATTGCCTTATCATCCAATTTTCTACGATGTTGTTCAGGCACTAGTGCATATGCCAACCAACCAAAAACACGCAGATGAGCAACAGATGGCTTGCGGTCATGCCAAGCCTCATATGGAGTGATAGACTGCAGCGCTTTAGTGGGACACCTGTTCAGTACATATGCTGCACACATGATAGCTTCAAGCCAGAAACTATGTGGTAAAGCCTGACTCTTGACCATGCACCTCGCCATCTCCATGAGTGACCTGTTCTTTCGTTCAGCAACTCCATTCTGTTGAGGTGTATACGGCACTGTACACTGGTGTTTTATCCCACGTTTAGCCAGAAATGCATTAAAATCAGAAGACATATATTCCCCCCACTTGATCAGAACGGAGGGTGCCCATTTTACATGCTGACAGATTTTCAGCCAAAACCAAAAAACTGTTTAAAGCACATGAACACTTCGGACTTTTCTTTGAGTGGATATACCCATGCATTCCTAGAAAAATCATCAATGAAAGTCACAAAGTAAAGATAATTCCCAAAAGAGGGTGTCTGCATAGGACCGCAGACATCACTATGTACAAGTTGTAATTTCTGTGTAGCCCGAACTGACCATCTTTTGAAAAGGAGGAACGCTGGATTTTGCCCAAAATACAGCCTTCACAAATATGTTTTCTAGGTGCCTCAAGTTTGGGCAACGAGGACACCATTTAAGATTTCTGCAAGCGTAGCAAACTAGCAAAATTCAGATGACCAAAGTGTGCATTGCATCTGACATAGCTTGAGAATCATTTACTGCACATGCCAAATCATTTACAAATCTTTCATAGTCTATGAGCTTATATAGCCCACGACATAAAATGCCAGAAGCAATAATCACATCGCCATTTGACAAATCATGAACTGTACACATGTCGTCAACAAATTTCACAACCAAGCCAATCTTGGCTAATGCAGAAATTGATAACAGGTTCTTTTTTATCCGTGGCACAAATAAAGCATCTGACAAAGTGAAAGAACTACCATCAACAGTAGTCAAAATGATCTTACCAACTTCCATAACAGGAAAAGAGGAGTTGTTGGCGCATGTAACAATATTCCCTGAAGGGGCAGGCCCGAGTGAAGAGAAGAAACTGCGTTGCGAGATAATATGTTTGGTTGCCCCACTGTCAAAATACCAAACATCTGAGTCTACTGCAGACATGCACTGCTCCTGAGAAGATGGGTCAAAACTGTAGACAATAGTAAACGCCCATTCTTCTTCCTGCACAAGATTTGCAGACTCTGTTTTCGATGTAGAGGCCTCTGCAACAACCATTCCAGCCTCTTTCTTCTTTGCCTCTTTAGCAGCCAGTTTTGGACAGGTATTCAGCGTATGATCATTCCCTTTATAGTACTTACAAAACAATTTCTGCTTTTCTGATTTCTTCTCATCTTTATCTTCCTTCTTCGAATATGCAGAATTAGCAGATTTCAGCTTACTAATTGAAGAGCTCCATTTTCCTTTGCCCTTCTGACTAGCCAGGAAAGCTTGATCTGCAACACGCATAATGGACCTGTTTTGCCTGGACTGATCTTCCTGAAACAGAACAGAGACTAACTCCTCAAATGATAAGGCATTCGGATTGCCTTTCATCATCAACCGAAGAGTAGAAGCAAAACTCTGATATGAGTCAAGAAGACCATTCAGAACGGTCTACACAAGTGAGCTATCTGGTATAACCTCATCAGCAGAAATCAATTGTTCCTTTAAATCTTTAATCTTCGTTAGGAAATTGTCCATAGAATCACCTTCATTCAAGTGCTCACTCTCCAACTGTTTTCAAAGTTAAGCAACACGAGCCTCATTCCTAGCTTGGTACAATGTGGTAAGTGTATCCCAAGCATCCTTAGCTATTCTGCAAGAGCGAATGTGAGGAATAATGGCACGTTTGACAGACAAAGCTATCAATGCATGTGCCTGGGCATCTCTGCCATCCCAGCGAATCTGCTCTGTAGTAGGTGCAGCACGAACAAGAATCTATGGAATATCATCTTTGACACCATCTTCATCAGCTCCAGCACCTGTATTTGCAGTACCTGTCGTTACAGGTGTAACAGGACGTCTTTCAACACCCTGCACAATGTTCCACAATCCTTTTGCAACCAATACATGTCGCATCATATAAGCCCATAATGGGTAGTTGGTACCATCCAACTTATCCTCAACAGCCAACATACGGAATACGTCACTGCTTTCAGCCATGGCCGGTGACTAAAATACCTTGATGCAAAAAATTGACTGTATCTCAAAAAGTTGAACGGAACTACCGAGACAAATTCTGCTAGACATGTAGCAGACTTCGAGACGCTTAAACTGGCGAACAGAAAGTGGTATATACCTTTGGCACAAAAAGACGAAATAGCCTGCACAAGCATTGTGATAGTGTGTTCGGAGGCCGAAACGAGCTCAGATCGCGATTTTGGCACCACACAACAAAGCTGTTTTGATCTCGGAATGTTGAGTATGCTCACCAAAATAAGTGCGATTCTGAGACTGCAAATGGAGGAGTGTCGACGGCGCTCTAGATGAAGCGACGACCTGCTCTGATACCAATTGTTGGAGATAGACGTCTGGGGAAGCACGCGAACAGCACAAGGAAGAAGAAGAAGCTTGGAGCACAAACACACAATACTGAATGTATTACTAGAGAATGTACAAAGATAAGTAGCTCATTAGGGAAATAGGCGTATATACAAGCCGGGGGAAAAAAGCCTCCTAAAGAGGGAAAAAAGTGACCGGGCGGTCCTAGTGTGTTCACACACATCACTACCTAAATATATCAACATTTGGTTTTGGCTAAAAATCTGTCAGGATGTAAAATGGGCACCCTCCGTTCTGATCGAGGGGGAGGGATATATATGTCTTCTGATTTTAATGCATTTCTGGCTGAACATGGGATAAAACACCAGTGTACAATGCTGTATACACCTCAACACAATACAGTTGTTGAACGAAAGAACAGGTCACTCATGGAGATGGCGAGGTGTATGGTCAAGAGTCAGGCTTTACCACATAGTTTCTGGCTTGAGGCTGTCATGTGTGCAACATATGTACTTAACAGGTGTCCCACTAAAGCGCTGGAGTCTATCACTCCATATGAGGCTTGGCATGATCACAAGCCATCTGTTGCTCATCTGCGGGTTTTTGGTTGTTTGACATATGCACTAGTGCCTGAACAACATCGCAGAAAATTGGATGATAAGGCAGTAAAATGTATTTTCGTTGGGTACAGTTCTGAAAGTAAAGGCTATCGTCTGTATCATCCACAGACTAAACGCATTCTGGTTAGCCGTGATGTTGTTTTTGTGGAAGATGATATTCAGCCATTGCTTTAATGTACTAAGGAGACATCTGTTGGCTCCAAAGACATGTATGATACTTTGATGCCTCTTTTTACAGGTGGACAGTCTACTGCTGGTCTTAATGAGGCAACTTCTCAACCTTTGCAGGTTTCATGTAATGATGCAGATCATCCCATTTCTGATGCAGATTTACATGATGAGGCACAAAATTCAGAAAATTGGATGGCTGCTATGCAATCTGAATATGATGCTATAATGAAGAATGGTACTTGGTCTTTATGTGACTTGCCTCCTGGCAAGAAAGCCATTGGTACTAAGTGGGTATACAAGCTGAAGCGTAAACCTGATGGTACAGCTGACATGTATAAGGCTAGGTTTGTTGCAAAGGGTTATGCACAGGAAAGAGGCATTGATTTTGATGAGACCTTTGCACCCACATGTCATATGACTACTGTTCGGAGCATCTGTGCACTTGCAGCCCATCATGGTTGGAATGTACATCAGTTGGACATTGAAACTCCATTTCTGAATGGTGGCTTGCATGAATAAGTGTATGTTTTTCAGCCCCGTGGTTTTGTGCAGAAAGGGCATGAAAACCAGGTGTGCAGGTTAAAGAAGGCATTATATGGTTTAAAGCAAGCACCACGTGCTTGGTATGAGAAGATACATGCATATTTGATTGCACATGGTTTTTTTAACAGTCCAACTGAGAGCACCTTATATGTTAAGCGTGCTAATGATGTGCTTCTGATCATTGTTATCTATGTTGATGACATGCTGCTCACTAGTCCCATTCAGAAGCATATTGCTGATTTTAAGGCTGATTTGCATGCCTCATTTGAGATGTCTGATTTGGGGCATTTACATCACTATTTGGGCATTCAGTTTATGCAAGCTGATGGTGGATTGGCTTTGTGTCAAACGAAATATATTGACACATTATTGCAGCATTTTGGCTTTGAAGACTGTAAGCCTATTGCCACTCCTATGGAGACAAGTTTACGATTGAGTCTTCATGATGCTAGAGATGCATTTGATGTTGTCCTCTATCAGCAGGCTGTTGGATGCCTGATTTACTTATGCATTATTCGGCCATATATTCAGTTTGATGTCTCACAGATGAGCAGGTTTATGCATTGCCCAGGTGTCAAGCATTCGCAGGCGTTTAAGCGCATCTTTCGCTACTTGAGTGGTACTCGGCTACTTGGGTTGTTTTATCCCATGGGGGGATCACTACCACCAGAATTGCATGCTTTTTCTGACTCAGACTGGGCTGGTTGCTATGACACTCGTGTGTCCATTAGTGGCTTTTGCTTCATGCTTGGTAGCTCATGTATATGGTTGAGCAAGAAGCAGCCTACTGTGGCCACTTCTAGTTGTGAGGCTGAGTATAGGGCAACTTTCACAGCTACTGTTGAGTGTGTGTTGCTCAGACGCCTTATGGCTGATTTGGGTGTTGGTCAGTCCTCTACCACCACCATCTTTACTGACAGTCAGAGCGCATTGGCAGTTGCAAGGAACCCTATGTTCCATGCTCACACTAAGCACATTGAGGTGCATTATCATTATGTCAAGGAGAGGTTCTCTGCTGGGGAGATCAGCTTGGCATATGTGCCCACGCAGGAGAACATTGCAAACCTTTTCACGAACGCTCTGCCTAGGGAGAAGTTTGAAAGCTTTCCGCAAAGCTTTGGGCTTACTTCCTATCATAAAGTGATTTCCACATAGCTTGGCCCTTCCTTATACATGAGTGCCAGCTCCTTGTTCACCGCATCACTCCCAAGGGGTATTTGTTGATATATTTAGGTAGTGATGTGTGTGAACACTCTAGGACCGCCGGGACACTTTTTTCCCTCTTTAGGAGGTTTTTTTCCCCCGGCTTGTATATACGCCTATTGCCCTAATAGGCTACATTCTCTAGTAATAGGTTTAGTCTTGTGTGTTATGCTCCAAGCTTCTTCTTCTTCCTTGTGTTGTCTGTGTGCTTCCGCAGACGTCTAACTCCAACAATTGATAGAGATGGCTCTAGGAAATTCTAAAAGCTCATATTCTCGATTGTGAGAAAATTCTCAAATGATTTGAAGGTTGGCTTAACATTTTCCATTGAGAAATCTAGCTTTGGAGTAAATAAGGTACTCTTCGTTGGCAATCAATATGGCTTTTATGGTCAAATCTTATCCTCCTTAAGTTGAAACAATGAATAAAAGGACGAACATTTGTAAATGTGTGAGTGAAGTGAGACGCTTTTTAGGAGCATGTGTCTTTTATGCAATTTGGATTCCTCACTTTATCCATATGGCAGATGACTTATATGGCTTGTTACAAAAACATAAGAAATTTGTTTGGCTTGATAAACATACATTACCTATGAAAATTTTGGAGGAACTTTTGATGAAGGCTCCAATTTTGAAAAAGGTTGATTACTCAAATGGAAAAGTGATCTTTTTTATTGTAGTGCTATTGGGTGGGTAATTGGTCCAAAAGATAAATTGTAAGACATATGCCATAAGATTTGGAGCAAAAATATTGCAAGAACAACAACAAAATTACCCTCAAATCAAAAGAGAACTTTGGGGAATTATTTTTTCTCTAAAGTATGGCTGACACTATTTTATTGGTGCTAATGTAATTGTAGAAAATGATTGTTACGAAAACATAAGAAATTCGTTTTGCTCGATAAACATACATTACCTATGAAAAATTTGAAAGGACTTTAGATGAAGGCTCCAATTGTGAAAAAGGTTGATTACTCAAATGCAAAAATGGTAAGAGATATGCCATAATATTTGGAGCAAAAATATTCCAAGAACAACGAAATTACCCTCAAATCAAAAGAGAACTTTGGTGAACTATTTCTACTCTAAAGTATGACCGAAACTATTTTATTGGTGCTAATGTAATTGTAGAAACTGAATGGTAAGAGACATGCCATAAGGTTTGGAGCAAAAATATTGCAAAAACGACCACGAAATTACCCTCAAATCAAAAGAGAACTTTGGGATATTGTTTCTACTCTAAAGTATGACCGAAACTATTTTATTGGTGTTAATATAATTGTAGAAACTGATTGTTTACCCCTACTTGGCATGATTGTGAACTGTTCAACTCCAGATATAGCTATGCTACGATGTGTTGCGTATATTAAATTTATAAATCCATAATTTTTTCATATTTCAGGTAAAACAAATGCTCTTGCAGATATGCTATGTAGAGCATGATACAATGAAGTTAAATTGGAAAGAATTGGGGAAATTAAACATCTTGTTTATGAAGCCAAATCTATTTTACATGAAATCTTTAATGAAGCTACTTATGATGAAAAATGGCTTCATATTGGCTTTTATCTAAGTAAAAATGGTTGCACGAACTTCTTGGACTTCACAATATTTTAAAAACATTTGTAAGTGTGCATTTAATTTTTTCTTACGAGATGGACTTATATGGAGACATGCCTAAGGCAAAATAAAGTTTCCACAACATGTAGTCGAAACAAAGGGGCTACAAATTAGTGTAATGAAAGACCTCCATGACTCTTTGTGGGCAGGCCATAGGGGGTTGGTGGGTACATATGAGAAAATAAGGGAAAGATATTAGTGTCCAGGAATGTATGTACATATTTTTTCTTATGTTGCATCATGTAAACAATGTCAAGTGCACTCATCTGTGAAACATCATGATGGTTACAACCTACCTATCCACCTAGCATACACTATAAATGGGTTGTTGACTTAGTAACCATGCCATTAGGAGTTAACAACATGCATTATATTGTACTTGCTAGGGAGGATCTCACTACTCATGTTGAGTGAAGAACCGACTCATAAGGAGAATGAAGATGAAGAGTGCGACTTGAAAACGATATAAAAGAATCAAATTGACCAGGTGGCATCTATTCTTTTTGTTTGTACATATTTCTTTTCCATTGCATTGCATCTTTACATTTCATATTGTTCACAATTTATAAAACAGGCTCATGCTAAGATCAAATTCAAAGTGATAACTAGTTGATTCAAGTAGAAATTCACTGACTTGACCCTTGGTTTGAAGTTTTTATATATGAGGTTAAGGTAGGATAGAACAAATCAAATTTGAAGCTCAAGTAAGAAGAAGGATTTGTTTTGTATAAATCAGTGCATGTTTATGCATAAAGGCATGTCTTAATGAAATCCAAGTTCTTGCTTATACATGCATCTACACCCTCATCTCAGAATAAGGAGTTAAGCTTTTCCCCTTAAAACAAAAAGAAGTTGCAAAGATTATTGAACAAAAAAATAGGAGTTACCACGGATGATTTACTATATAAAGAAAAGTGAAGAAAACTCACAAGCTAAAAAGATATAAAAAACTGGTTGCGAAATCACTTCTAGTTTACTTGGGCAAACGAGGTGGCTGTATGCAGGAGAGGAATTAGTAGCATTTCATAGATATGTATGAATGCATTATATGTACTCATTTATATGAGATAATGACTAATTTTGAAAGAGTGGATTAGGAAATTTGTTTCTTGAAACTCAAGCAAAAAGAAATCATTTGCAAATTGCATGAGACAATATTTGAGTTTCAACTTCGATTAAAAAGAAGTTTTGATACTGCTTTTGTGTTGTTTTGCAAGATTGGCCCATCGAGGGCCATTGCAGGTTTAGTAGGGGTGAATGTCAGAGAGATTCTCTTTCCTGCCCATGGGACTTCCGCAATACTCGGAGGAGAATGATGAGAAGACATCTTCATTGCCTTCTAGAGAATGGAGCAGATGATGCAGAAGAGGAAATGGAAATGCTTTTGGAGAATTATGTGCAAAAAAAGTAAAGCACTCAAAGTTTAAGATGTTGTTGAAAGCTTGATGTGGAGTTACCTATGGCTTTGATGCATGCTAGCCTCGAATGGAGAGTTTGAATCTTCAACACTGGATTGCCTCAAGCATGCGATGAGATTTTGATTCAACAAGGTTGAAGTGCAGAGCCTCGCTCGCATAGCACTCAACGAAGATGCTATCTGCTTTGCAATGAGCTCGGAAAAACAAAGGGGATTGTGAACTGATCGTTCTAGGACGGGCTGAAAACTAAAGACTTATGGTGGACACATGACAAAATATTAGAGGAAGTTGAAGTGCTGCATAAAAGACATTCGGACCAACTATGGGTCACAGCCAACTGAGGAAGTTGACGTGCCGCATAAAAGACATTTGGACCAACTATGGGTCACAGCCAACAGTCAGGTACAACAAGCAAACAAAAAACAATGCAAGGACAAAAAGGGGTGAAGATGGGTTGCCATGCAGTTAGATCATCAACTTTATGCCACTTTTACTTCGAATCATGCCTTTGAGTTGCTAAACTTAGATTGTTGTTCGCCTATAACAGAAACACATAGCTGCTGTATCAAGGGAGAGCTTTGCTACTGTGCAGGAGAATTTTATTTTGGAATCTTTGCTTTCTTATGTTCCTAGCAAGAGAGAGTGAGATTATTGTGTACATCTCAGCTGATTGTGCTTGCGTTCAGCATTTACTCGATTGTCGGATTGGATGCAAACATGTTTGTTGATGATAATCAGCTGTCTCTGTTAGCACAGTGATACTCGATGTTATTCATCAGTTTTGTATACATTTGATCTCTGAACACTATTGAATACGTGATTTCAGCTCTTAGTTAATGTGGATTTCACGCTAAGTGTGATTGTATACAGTTATATGAGTTTGTGTGCGCTTGTTTGCATGCTGAATATGTTTGCTTGCATCTATCTATGCTTGTGTCTTATCTGTTTGAACGAGAGCACTGATTAATGAGCCAATTGCGAAACCAGTCAGCAGCTGTGTTAGAGTGCTGTCTGGTTGTACATATAGAAAAAGAATAAGGGATATGCAGATGAACTGATGAGCTATGATTTAGTTGTTCTAATCGTTCCTTCCTTCGTTTTCCGCTGTGGCACCAAGTGACAACATAAATAGGGAAAGCCTTGATCTATGTGAATTGATTTATGTGAGATGGAGTATGCACATGTGTGCATATGCAGATGAATTGGTGAGCTATGATTTAGCTGTTCCAATCATTCCTTCCTTCATTTTCCGCGGTGGCACCAAGCGACAACATAAATAGGGAAAGCACTGATCTATGTGAGTTGATTTATGTGAGATAGAGTATGCGCATGTGTGCTTTCATGCTTCTTTATATGCATTGTCACCATCTTTAAAGCTTTCATAGGCTTGAGACGTCTCCATTGCCACAGTACTGACAAGTTTTTTTCCCCTTCTCACTTGACTTATGCTGAAGCTTTGCCTATCTTCTTCAAGTTGTATGTAGTCCGAGATGCTGAGAAAAGATCGGAAGAAGAGCATATTGGAGGACTGCACATACAAGTTTTGTTGTGCCTCACGTCCATCCTATCGTCAGTTGCCATCTCCCTTATTCTCTTCTCATCTCCAAGACCAAAGGAAGGGAATTTTGCGGCAAAGCTAGATCTCATAATCGCTTACAAGTTTTGTTCTGCCTCACGTCCATCCTATCGTCAGTTGCCACCTCCCTTATTCTCTTCTCAGCTCCAAGACCAAAGGCAGGGAGTTTTGCGGCAAAGCTAGTTCTGAGGATTTCGGTCAACCTTTGTTTTCGCTGCTATCTCTCTGATCGTGCAACCATCCTGACCTCATCACACCGGTACATTCCCCTTATATTGTGGACATTTATATTCCTCATTCGTTGCTTGCTTCCGTTCTTGCCAACTCTCACACTCTTCTATGCTTCATTACGCTAGAATACGAAGTAAATGATTTGGATCACAACCTGAATTATGTGCATATGAGGCCTTGGGATTTTACCATTTATCCTTCATTCAACTCGATAGCTTGCTACAAATTGCATAGCATTTTATGGTAGATAAGTTATCGCGATTAGCGACTATATGGTGCGAAACAATTTTTGGACCATATGGCACGTGGTTTTTGTGGTGATCTAATCATCTCTCTGCGAATTTTTTTGGTCACCTGAGCTCGTCTAGCAACACCCTGTGTGTGCCATATCTTTGGACCCCCGGCGGTTGACATGATCCATCAACCAACCCCTTCACTCCGACAACGTTTCATTATATTATATATATTATATGACATACATTTATTTGATTTCACATATAATCTAGAATGAAAAATCTGAATTTTTATGAATGAAATTTGAAGGAAACTTACCTCAAGTATGACTTGCTAGATATGTGAATAAATCAATCTTCCAGTGATTTAGTTTCCTCTTACTCCCACATCCACCGCACGTAAGAAGTAGGTATAAAGAGGGCAAGAGACAAGGATATTAATAATTCCTCTCTTTTACGATCACTCCATCCATCGGAGAGAATGCAACATCCATATTTGGCCCAACTAGTTGTCATCGATTCCAGAGATTTATCGATTCTTTCTTTTTCCTCATGTAATTTCTTTGTGCGCATATCAATGTACGAAACACCATACCATCCTTCATAAGGTCTTACATTAGCTATGGCTCTTACCATGCACCTTCATCGATCCAAACAAAGCACATTGAAGGGAAGATTGCAGTCAATTATGGTTCAGGCAATTTCAATTTCAGCCACTCTTTGCCAAAAGCCAATGTCCCCAATACTCACACCTGGTACTTGTGCAAGGGTAGGTTGTCGAGAGCAACCACTACCTCTTTCACATACTCCCTTACTTCCCTTTGGCATACTTGTTCTTTCTTCATATTCCTGTGAACTCATTGTGGGTGTTGTTGAACCAATAGAAATAGACTGAGCATTACCTATTCCGATATCGTCATGATCATATGAGACCACTTCATGTTGGGAAAGAGAGCTTTTTCTTCTCCTCAATGGAAGATATTTCTTCCAACATTCTTCATAGATATCATTGGAAATACCATTGCAAGGACAGCATTCTCTACTCTATTTACGTAGATGGATGAGAAGTCCGGTCAAAGTAGATGTTTGTATCCTTCCATAATACTTGCAATGCCACCTACAAACATTAGACTTGTCTTTCATCCTTCCAAACCTAAATATCATTGGGCGCAATTTGGCAAAGTCTTAACTGGACAGATTGGATGACATGGGACTAGATGGGACTGGACGATTAGACTCGTCTATTGGACAAGTGCAATATACATTTGAATGGTCATATTGTATCTGCACAAGGTATTATAGCAGACCTTGTTTAAGTATTAGCCATACTATCTATGCCTATTCCACATACTCCTAAGTACAAAGCTTTTTAGTCCATGCAAGATACCATAGAGAGTTTATTAGAATATACTAAGAGATAGCTAAGCCATTGTCACATCCCACTAGTAAGAAAGTTCCATTTTCATGGATCTTCTAAGCAAAGAGAGCATTCAACAAGCTCAAATTGAGGTTATGTATTGCTTCACTACTAATTGCTCCTAATTGGTCCCTTAAATTTCATGTGCATACACATACTTAATTAATAAGCCACGAGTTGTAGGAGGAATATAGTTCAGGAGTATAATCTAGAGATTCACATCAAATCAAGGAACATTGTATGGAAGATCAAGTATCAAGGATGGCTAAGGAAGATCAAGTATCAAGTATTAATGATGAGGCTATTGATAATTGTCTCTTTCACATTGCTTCTCATTCTAATAGGTATGAAGAAATAATCCAATTTCTAACTCTAAGAGAATTTTCCTTCAACATATCTTTATTAGAAAAAGAAGTTGTGTTATAAGGCTTAATCTTTCTCTATCATAATGGACAAAATTGTATAAGTACTACCCAAATAGAATTCTACATAGATATGTGTACCGACAAGAAGCGATTCTCTTGCTTGAAGCGGTACATAATGAATAACATCTCAAGGGAGAGGACTTGGGACACAAGAAGCTTGCACAACGATTTGTGATGTCTTTCTCTCTCAATGATGAAGCCAAGTTTATGAAAGAATATGACATATGTCAAAGGTCTGCATCTCGACCTACAAGACAAGATTTCTAGGCTTTGGAGATCACAACTGGATGACAATCCTTCGAGCGACAGGGTCTCGACTTCATTAGACACATGAGTTGAGTAGGTGAACAAAAGGTACTTTGTGAAAAAGCCACAACCGTATGCACTACATCAACCATGGAAAACTTCCATGTACAAACAAATCTCTGAAGGTTTGGGTGTTCTGTTGAAGTCACTAGTGATAAAGGAATGCTAAAAAATAATAGCCCAAGAAAGAGAAATAATAGCATAGATGAGAGAACATACATACATAGACTCGAGAATATACAAGATATGGACAAAAAGTCATATGCTCCAATTAATGATAATACATTTACGAAATGATTATATGCTCCAAGTCAAAATACATGGTAACGTAGAAATACTCACAACCCATCAATACCAAAGAGAGCAAATGAGGGAAAGGAATAGCATGAAGAGGCTAAGGTAAGATCTCTAAGACCAACCTCTCTCACAATAGTAGAAATATCTCCAAATATATTGGTGCAGACTACTCCATGACCTCTTCTATGTCTTGTACCACCTCCTCCTTGAAGCTTGAATGCCAAGAGTGATGGTACGTCAATGAAAAGAGTGAAGTATGACACCGTTATATAGAATTTAGCCTTGGCATGAGCTTTTCTAGGATCCCTCCCCCCCCCCCCCCCCCCCCCCCCCAAAAAAAAAAAAAAAAAAAAAAAAAAAAAAAAACTTTTGATAGGATTATGATGTGCCATATCAAAAGCATGAGCTTTCCATGGCAATATCAAATTAGGGTTTGATATTTGAGGGCCTTAGGGTATTTGGGTACCCCAAATACTATTTTTGCTAAATACAATACTCAAATGTAGTTTTAATCATGCAGATAAAGACAATAATTTTTGCAAAACAGAAGATACATATAGAACTTCAACAAGATGGAATTGATTTTCACTTTGAGTAATAAGAACTATTTGTTCTTATGCCTCTTACTAAATAGTAAAAGGGTCGGGTTATTAGCACAAGATACCAAAACATTTGGTTTAGGCGATTAAATAGATTGAAAAATGTTAAGGTCAAGAGTTATGTGCTTTGATGCACTACTATCAAACAACCAATCAACAGATTTTTCAAAGTCTTCAAAATGTGCTCAACACAGTCTATCCTGTTCAATGTCTTATAACTTGTTCATCAGATTTCTTATCATCATCTTTGCATCACCATATTCTCTTTCTTGTTTCTCTATATTATGTATGCACTCATTTATGTAATGATCAAGTTTTTTATAATAGAAGCTATTTCTCCTTTAAAAAAAATCTTTTTTATTTATTTTCAAATTACTAGAATCATCATTATCTGAGTCATTAGGATGATCTTTGATAGATTTGGAATTGGAAGTGTATGTAGAACTAGAACTCTTATTGGATTTAGAGCTATTCTTATTCTTGCTTTTATCTTTGCCTTTTGCTCTCGTAGCTAGGGCTAGGTCATTCATGGACCCTTGAACTTCTAGATTATATTTAGAAAGTTCTTTTTGAAGCAAAAGTTTTTGCACTTTCTAATCGTGACCATTGTATGAGTGATTGAGAAAGAGGTTAGGCAAGATATGTAAGGCTGAGGCAAAGAATTTAGATTGATGGTAGCGAGCTCATCATTCTCTATGAAGACACCAATATTAGATAAGGTTAGGTTCACACATACCCAACAAAACTTTCATCAATTTTAGCTCTATTCTAGGCAGAAGAGTGCAAAAAATGATGCTTCCGCTTCTTGGGTGTTCACATAAGAGAATGAAAATGTAAACAATTTGTTCTAAACCACCACTTTATGTGAACACTAAACATAGCAGAAAATCATGGAGTTATTCCAATTGGAACAAAAAATAAGTAAAATTTTGATTTTTAATGTGATATGGCATCCAACACACCCAAGGCTTGAGGGGGGAAGGTCGGAACAAATGCATTACTTTAGTGCCATGACATGTGCCTCCGCCCGTTGTGAACACTAGTTGATCAACTAGATCATGTGCTCGGACACAACTTCACTCTTCCATCCTCAAGTATTGCTTTCTTGCAATATTTAGAGAGTAAAAATTCTCTTCTAACTTATCCCAAACTTTTTTAGATGTAGATGATGTGTCAAGTATTGCTTTAACCTCAAGATGGTCATCTGAGATAAGATCTAACTACACTAGGTTGATCATCCATGGTTGATTAGAAACCACTCTTGTATTTTGTGAAGCCCTTCTAGTAAAGGGTTTAGTATAGGGCTTTTGTATATAGAGTACTTTACTAGAAGCCCTATAATAAACCTTGTACCAAAGCAAGTCTTACCATTCACAATAGAAGGTAACTTGTTACACTTGAGTAACCTCAATACTTATAAATAAAGAGCAAGTCAACAAGATTTCTCAAAATTACTAGATGCTTTTTCAAAGTCAAAATTAGGATTTTTCATACCAAAGTATGCTCACATGAAATTAGGGTTTTCCATACCAAAGTATGCATAACATTTCTGAGATCTACATGATTTATCATAAGAAGTTATGTGCAAACGGATAGGCCAAAAGCTCCAATAAGTTCTTGATGGGTTACTATGCAAGCCTTCATTGAACCACCAAAGAGATTGGCCAACAGCGATAATCAAAGCAACCTTGACATAGCAAAATACACATAAAAGTACCTTTCTCTTAGCATATGGCAAAGAAGCCCTGCTCCTTTTGATTTCATAATCAAGAAGGAAATGAAATGAAAGATTTGCTCATGACATTGATCCACACATAAGAAGACAATGGGAAGATTACAAGAAAGGCAAACTTAGAAGAATGCAAGGAAGCGACGATGGAAAGGTTGTGTTGCAAAAGCAAGAAGTATGCAAAAGACTATGTTAGACACATGAGTCAAACAGGTAACAAAAGGACTCAGTTTTTTAATACATCATATTCCACTTGTCCCAACCAAATCAACGCCTAAGTGGTGAGGTCCCTACAGAGTCGTATAGATGCTATCTCAACCTACAAATCAACTTGAAGACTTGGCTCTACATATGATGCCTTTGGTTAGCATTTCAAGAGTGAAGCCTTACTACACTTGAGACATGAACATAAATAATCACTTCATTGTATATACTACCAGTTTCATTTCATTATTGTTCTTTTTTTTCTTTCTTCTTTCTTTTTTTTCTTTCTTCTTGAAAACTTTGCAATATGTTTTTCTCAAAAACAAGAAGCGAAGCATAAAGGAGACTTTACTGAGATAGTGTAGAGACTTGTTGTGGGGTCTGCAGTACATGTGAAGCTGTCCATTAAGCCTTGATGTAGGAAAAGTCACCTAGGTTGGAACATGAAGTAGCCGAGGAGTTCATCTTCATGTACAAAAGGGAGTCATGTGGTCCCTCAAGTATCCATGCGGACTAGCCCAATTGGTAGTTGCCCATGTATCCATGAGAACTAGTTCAATTGGTTGTTGCCCAAGAGTCCATGAGGACTAGCCCAATTGGTGGTTGCCGAAATATCCATGCGGACTAGCCCGATTGGTGGTCGCCCAAGTATGCATGAGGTCTAGCCCAATTGGTGGTCGTCCAAGTATCCATGAGCGCTAGCCCAATTGGTGGTCGTCCAAGTATCCATGAGCACTAGTCCAAGTATGTATGAGAACTAGCATTTCTTGCGTATATGTCCAAGAGAACTAAGTTTGTCTGAGCAACAAGTTGAGCTGAGTGTCATCCTCCTCATCATGCTGTCTGCACAATTGTACTTTCATTGATTCTTGCTAAGCTGTCGACAGTCTGGAATACTATCTCTTTAAGTGACTATGGCATCTCGTCCGTGAAATTTTCCGACTGCTCTTTCTTAGACACTAAATGAGCTGTGTAGTAATCTCTGTTGGCTTATTTTTTGTTAGTATACTGTTTCTTGTGCAAGTTGGTCAAGTCCAGCACCTCATTCTTTTTTATTTGTTGATTGCCTCCTAAAGCACAGAACATGTCATGGATTATACTTCTCCAAGGCTTCTCCAAGGAGAGCCTGTCCTTAACGTAGCCACCTGGCAGGGGCAACTACACTGGGCAACTAGTTTTGTGATGCAAGAACCTACTGGTTTCTAATCTAAAAGCTTGCCGAATTGCAGCTGGACCTGAAAACGATATTAAGGTAGGGAACGGCTAAACAGCCAAGTGGTCATGTGATTCAAAAACCGAAGACCCATTGATTTGCAACCCGAAGGTTCATTCAATCGCATCTGGAAGGATTTCATATGCCACTTTGATTCTTGAACTATATACGAGTTGTGAAAGGGAGCTATGTGCTCATTAGATACGCCTTTCAGGTGAATCTTCCCTACAGTTTTCACTTACTATCTTGGTAGGAAGTAATGGAGTAGTCCAGCCATAGACAATCAATAACATTTAGCATTCGTTGCCGAAGAAAAAAAAAAGAAGTAAAGTGATTACTATTATTCCCTGCCAGCATCTTTTACGAGTTGTGAAAGGGAACTGCATGTTCATTAGAGATGCATTTTAGGTGAATCTTTGCTACAGTAATTTGTTTTCTTCACCTTGAAGTTAATGCAATGCTAGGACAGGGCAGTAATATTCATATCTGAATGCAAATATCATGATTCTGAAGGCCTTAGATATGCAAAATATCGAAGTACCATATTAAGTTAAAGAGAGGCAGGAAAAGCAGCTCAGTTGTAATGTATTTGAGAAAATGTCCTGCTCTGTTGTATTGGATAAAGATTCTGGGGCAAAGCATGCGATGATGAAGTACATGTATTCACCACGTTTAGGATTGTTTTTTGTGGAGCTGCAAAAGAATCTGCTCAAGATGTAAAATCAGCACCTCTTCGATGCCTAAAAAAAAGGTTGACGGTTCGATGTTAAGAAGGATCTTGATCATGTCCATGCTAGATATTTATCATTCTATTTATGACATAAATCGTTGAATCTTTACATAATTCGAAAGTTTCAGAGGAGAATTAACAACCTTGGATAGCATACAGTGATTCAGTGCTCCTTGTAGGAGTTTTTTCTGTTGAGAGAGAGCAAATACCTCATGCATCACTTTTGCTCTACAGTTATAAAGTACGTCAATAAAAATAAATAAACAAAGTGTTTGTTAGACAATAAGAAACGTATTTTCTTTGCAACCAAGAAATGCTTTGTTTTAATACATGCAGAAGTAAAGAATTTTGAAATCTAGTTTTCATAATGCCACCAATATATTTCGCATGCAGTAACAATCATATCTATTGAACGAGCAAAAGAGATACAGAAATTTTGCACCTGCTGAAGCTCTTTCTGAAACATTTTGTGGACAGCTTTCCTATAGTTGTGTAAGAACGGAGAGACATACATATTGCATAGAGAGGAATCCACTTCTCACGAATTCCCCTCTATTACCAGACATGATTGAAGGCCTCACTTCGGGTCTGAGAACACGCTTAGATTGCAAGTCTTGACAAGGATATTGATAACACTTGGAATGTTCCCTTGACCCATTAATAACAACAACATGGTAGAAAGATGGATAGAACTGTCTTAGAGGCTTATGATCCTACTCTCACCTAACACTGGAGCATAGTAACAACCAAAAACAGAAATAGCAAAGCTGGGGTTTTGGATTTTCCACAATGTGCATGTGGTTGAAAAGTAGTTGTGGTTTTGACCGAAGGTCTACATCTTACATAGAGAAAAGCCAAGGACAAAAATGGTGCAAATAACAATATGCAAACAAAGATGCAAATATTTCAAGGGCAATTTTTCTCATATAAGCGGGATGACACAATGGACTTCTTCATCAAAATGTATTTTTTGGATCTTTCGGCACAAAACGATGAAGAATGCACATTGCGCATGGATGGTTCCAACAATCTTGAAAATGAAAACATAACATGGACAACATGTGCCACATAAACTCATGCCACATGAACACATCTAAGCACCTATGTTCAAAATTCCATAGCATGCATGCACATGGCTGCCATGGACATCATGCACTCGTTCTGAGTCATTCACAAAATCATGTGCATGCCACATGAGCAGGAACACTTTGCATATCACCATGTAAATGATCCTATCAACAAATTACAGTAGCTTGAGATAACACACACATCAACCATCTCGCTTCTTTGCACCCTTTCGTTGCCCTTCTAGCACCCCCTTCAGGACCCTCCTCCAAGTATATTTATTTTGCTCAACTTTTTCTAATCTTAACTTCACGCCTATGGGCTGGCTCTTCTCTAATTTTAGTATATAAAGATAACTATTTTTCCATTGAAAGAAATAGTTGAATAGGTGTAGAATCTAGATGACCTCAAGAGCAATGGAAATAATGTGAAGCAGAGGTGAAAACTGATCTGGAGGCAGATTATGTACAACAATGACCAACATATCCTGAGGAGTGAATAAGGAAGAGCCAAGGAAAATAGGTGATAGTTCTCAAAAATGAGAATGTTTCGAGATTGTCAGATGTACCATAAGATCCAGAACGATAAACAATTTAAAACCCATAGAGTACACATGCAGCATGATGCGTTGACAATCTGAAGGTAATGCACAAGGGGGACAAGCAGCAAGCGAAAGGGGAGGAATTTCAGTCCATACATACACACCCCTCTTTTTTTTTGAAACTTTAGCTTATGTGAAAGTGTTAAAATACAAGAATCTAGTTAACCCTGAGGACTACTATTGCAGTGGACTGCTTGACAGTCTAGGTAAGAGAGTGTATCATGATCTATAGAGGATCTCTTGTATCCCGTGGAAGCATATCTGAATCTGCTAACAATTGATCTCTGAGAAGAGTCCTAGGGATCACATCATAGAATATTTACCTCCCAAAAACAGCATATTTCTTGACTATCATATAAACCACAATAACCAAAACAAAGGATGATCAAGCATTCAAAGGCAATGTATACTGTGATTATTGATAAGTCCAAATACAACACAGAAGGGAGTCATAGAGCTTGTAATTGATCCTAGATGTAGTAAGCTGTCTTCCCACCAGTGTCTTATATGATGACAGTACCAAAGTACATGATATATAGACTCTCGTTGGTCAAGGAAATAACATAGTAGGAGTGTGCCATTGAATGAAACTTTAAGTGTAGAGGCCACCAACTAGCACTTTCCATAAGAAAGCCTTATAAGTAGAGGTAATTCTTTATGCCACACATCAGTAAATCGTGTTTGCCTTAGGAGAGGAAATGTTGTGGGCACCCTATGGAGTGATGGATAGGAGAGTGGGTTTGTGTTGCCCTCTAGGGATGGAATGATCATGGTAGCCTTCAAATAGTGTAGAAGAGCTTTTTGGAGGGATTTTTGGTCGCCCCCTCAAGGGAATGGATAAAGGAGGGTAGTGAGTAGAGGTTAAGGACTCAATTTGAGTAGATTGAAGGGGGGAAAGGAAGTTTTGGTGATTTGAGTGAGGGTGTGTAGGTAGTTGTTATGGTCACTCTAGGTGGGATGGTTGAGGGTGTGGAACAATGGGTTGTCCACCTTCAGGTTGTGAAGGTAGATGTGATAGGGTCTTTTACCAGTTCTCCTAAGATCAGTGATCCCAACATAGTCTCTTCTTCCCCTTGTTCCACTCCTACTACTAAACAAGGCACATGCTACATGTCATCGAGCCATTCCATTAAATCTCCAAGATCTTCTTCTGCTGCTCTGTTTCAATGTCCTTGTCTTCTTCTTTGATTGCAAGGAGAAGATCATTAGATAAATGATTAATGGCCCACGATCTACCTGTATCATTTCCACAAGCAATCTGGAGGTTGGCCCATTCAGCTGCCCATGCACTGGTTGTGGTGGTCTCAGAGGAGAGAACAATGCTCTTGGGAGGAGAGTTGGTGGCCCATCCAGGGTTGGTCGCCTTGGGAGGAGAGTTGGTTGCCCCTCCAGAGTTGGTTGCCCAAGTTCTCCCCTCCTCCAAAGAACTACAGGTATTCTAGACCCTGATGTTATGTATTTTCTCCCTTCGGTGATTACTACCCACATAGTATCCCTTTGTGAGTTGTGTACCACCTGGCTGTGTCAGCCATGATCTCCCTATGCGAAGGAAAAACCCTCCTTTCACTCTCGGTAATGCAATGATTAGAAAGTCTAGCACAAATACTAGGCTTTCTACTTGCATGGGCATCTTTTCTACTGTCCCTATAGGGCTCACCTTGCTTTCGTAAGCCAGGGTGACAGTGAAATGGGAAGCCTTAGAAGCATTAAGATTAAAAAGAGTCATTGTATAATCTGGCATAAGGTTTATTCTTGATCCTCTATCTACAATTACTCCTCCTAGCTTAGTGCCTTCGATACATACGATTAATCTTGGGCTCTCGTAATCGATGAGAAGGGCTGAGGCAATAGATTCCAAGACATAGGCAACAGGCATAGAAGGGTGACTAGAAGAAGGTGCTTGTCCACCACTTATAGTGATAGTAGGGGTAAGATTATTGATTGCAGAAACTATTTCACTTCAAAAATGAGGGTTTATACTTAGTAAATCGTAGAGAGATACCTGCTGAATCCTGATATGTATTCTGTAAGATTTCGACAGCCATGGAAGGTCCTTGTAGTGTGCTATCCTTATGTAGTTGTTGCAAAAATTTCTTTGGTTGCATGTATGCCTTGTCGATGATGTTCAATAAGCTTCTCCTCTCATAGACTCTCGATTATTGAGGGTGTCTGCTGCTTATCATCTTTTGGTTGCCTAGGGTGCTTTGCTGGTGGTGACGGATTTACTGGATTGATACTTGCAGCATTGTCTTTCCTAACCTCCCGTGGGCACGAAGTTTCCACAGCCTTTGTGTTTCACGAGCAATAGCTCTTCGTTTCTGAGCCCTAGTCATTGTACGAGCAATTTATCTAGTTGAACCACCCTAGCGCTCGGAGAATGGTTGCCAAGAAGAACCTCTTCGTTATATATAACTTGGATCATATGTAGAGGAAAAGAGTTACCTTGATTACTTGAGGAAGGGGCCATCTTTGAGCACTCTTTCCTTGGGATTTGGGAAGTGCGTGCATGGTGGGGAATCTTTTTGCAATGAGCACTTTCTTTGAAAATGCCCATATTCTCCACATTGGAAGCACATATTGGGCCTTAGTGGGTAGTCCGGGTCCTCTTCCTCTATGTTCATTAGCACACTTCTTCTCTCTGAGGGGGATGGGTCAAGAGTATGATAGTGCTCTTGTTTCTTCTGTGATAGCTCTTAATGGGAGTCTTTCCGGGGCTTAATGGACCTTCCTTTCGAGCTCTAGTATGGGTCATGGACCATAACTCATGTTGGACATGATGGATTGATTGTCACTATGTCCGTCTAGAGGTTCCCCCCCACAAGGGTGGCACCTAGGAAGGAGCACCCTCTCTGGGAAAATAGTTGTCGTCCACGATTGGGCCATTCATGGTCACCCTTTTTTATCAATGCAAGGTCAAACCTCTTGGAGTGGGGGAAAAGGTAATCATGTCCATACAAGGATTCTCATTTGTGTTAGAATATGTAGTTATCACATTGCTTCAAGAAATCTCCTTTCTCCTCTTGCTTGGAAGACTGTGGCTAAGACAAGGCTGGGGCTAAGACAAGCAAGAACTTCATGATTGGGCCAAAAAACTTCTTTGGGTAACAACGTCAAAGGACAACCACATCCAACTGCATATGGATCTTGAAAAGGACAACCTCATAGGTATAATGCCAATTTATCCTTCCAACAACAATGATCCTAGTTCCTTGTCCTCATTCTCTTCTCTCACATAACTTCACTCAATATCCTCACTCTTTTAGGTACTCTCCTTGTCTATTTGTCGTGCCTAGCTCTCTTTAATTCCCTTCTCTATATAAGCTACCTCTGCCAGACGGTTACTCCACTACTCTGTTACCTCCACTATTACTTTGACTTGCACTTTTTTGGTATTCTGTCAAGTCGAGTACTCTTCCAAATCCAGTACTCTGGTCTCCACTCTCTTTCTTTGTGGGTCCTCATCTTGTAGTAGCTAATCTATACTTGGTTGTCCCACTGACTTCCGCTCCGAATAATTTAGTCTTCACAAATCATTGCACTCTTCGTCTTGGACGAATTTGTGTTTTGGATGAATTTGGGAAATTGGTCTTTCAGACCGATTTGGAGATTTAGACTATAAGACCAATTCAAGGAAAATTAATCCATGAGACCAATTTCGGTGAAATTGGTCTCTTCTTCCTTGACTTACACCAATGAGACCATTTCTACCTCGACTTACACCAGTGAGACTAATTCTGCCTCTACTTACACTAGCAAGACCAATTCTGCCTTGACTTACACTAGTGAGACCAATTTCGCCTCCACTTACACTAGTGAGACCAATTCTGAAGAAATTGTTCTCCCTCTCTAGATTAGACCAATTCTAGCAAATTTGGTTTCTCCTTTGGAATTGGACTGGAATTAGAATCAGAGTAGGAGAATACTTAGTTGTATCCAAAATTTTGTAGGGCCTTAATTTAGGCTATACAAATTGCTTGCCACTACTTCACTATCCGTCTCAAAGAGTGCCTTGTGTAATGGTGCTGCTTCTTTTTTTTTGGGGGCTGAAAAATGTAATACAATAAAGGCAGAGGAAGACCGGAAAAGGGAATAAATGGAAATACATATACAAAATGAGCCAAAAAATGGAATGCCCATGGATACAAATAAGTAATGAAAATCCAAGTCTACTTCAGTGTAAATGATGAAAAACACTATCACTAAGCTATGAGTACGAATGCAAACATGAAACTGAACTAAATGTTTGAAACTTAACTAAACGTAGGAAATCCGCAAACTCCTAGATGGAGGATCCTGGGAGGATTCTTCAACTGAGAAGAGATCCACTCCCATGTGATGCAATGCTTTTGCTCTTTCATATTTCTCTTTGTAGAATGCCACATGTTTCTTCAAATCCTCATTAGTTTCCTCCAACTTGATGGCCTCTTGTTGTTGATTTGTCACTGTAAGCAACTCTGTTTGCAACCTTTTGCTATCTTCCATGTTGACGGGTAGGTTGGGAGGAGAGTGAAAATGGAAGTGCTATTGTGGGGTATAGATGGAAAATAAGAATGGGATATAGGTGTGTAAGGACAAGTGATGGAGGGTGTAGGGAGTGGATGTAGCAACTAGTAAAGTAGATGACGGTAAGGTTGAATATGGTGGTGAAGATGGAGGGGATGGTGTGCGGTGGTCCATATTGGCGGGGGAGGGCGGGAATTAGGTTGTGGAGATGGGGGACTAGGGTGTGGAGAGTGTGGTGGAGAGACAAGGTTAGATAGAGAGCTTGGAGTTGGTTGTGCAGTAGTGTATCTGGAAGAAGTAGCGGGTGGTGTAGTGGAAATGGTATACACGAGGAGAGAGAGACTGTAATAGGAGGATGTGTTTGTGCAGCAAGAGAACTGTGTGCAACATCAGAGATGGAAGTGGAAACCAGACTAGAGAAAGACCGCTTTTCACCTAGTGCCTTATCGCCTTGGTTTGCAAATGGAAGTGCATCAAGATCCTCTCGCAAATCCTTAGACACCTTTGCTCTTTTCTTGTTTGGAGTGGTCGCTTTTGGATTTCTAAGCATATATTTCTGCTTTTGTTCTTTATCCTTGTGATTATGAGTAGTTATGGAAGATGGATACACTGCTGGAAGGGTGCGTAACTATGCGAACAGACATAGGGGAATATACACGAAACTTGCAATCTCCTTTTTTGTTTGTGCCACAAATCGTTTTCTCTTGTCTAGCATCGAATGCTAGAGGAGTCAATGGTATGAGTATGGTTTTGATGTTAGGAAACATAAAAACCCATCACACATTGCTAAATTACTAAATGAGAACTTAGCTTTCATGTCTCTGAGCATAAAGTAAAACTTGAAAGCTCGTAGAAAAGGTGCAGTGGCTAGAGCAGCTGGCTTATCCTCCAACGTTGCCATGCACTTTTGATAAGTAAATCCTCTCCTATACTTGACAATCTAGGTAGTCGAGGAGGTTGGGCTGGAGTAAGTGTGCCCATTGCCGATGAGAGCATTTCCATGGGCAAGACCCCACTAGGGAAGTAAGGAAGGATTTGGAAAAAATATAAAACTTCCATATGATCGGGGTCTATGGAAAGGGGGACTAATGAGAAGGTATGAAGCCCTATATGTGTGAGCTTAGTATTTGAAAACGGGTGCTTGAGCATTTTCCTCTTTTTTGGAATATTGGACTGGGCATGTTGTAGGATTCCATGCACTCCTTGTGAGGTATTATTGAAGGAAGAAGTACCCTCGAATACATTCCTAGAGGATAGTGGTTATCAGGGTACAAATTCAGAAGCTGTGTGATCATCATTAGCATCTCCAAAGTCTGATGGATCTTGTGGATTTTGATGGATCTGCATAGGAGACTGAATTTCCTCCACCATTGTAGCAAGCTTCTTGCCTTTATTGGATTCTGACGGATCCTCCAAGTGGGTTGGAATCTCAATTGTCTAGTGTTGGGTCGATCTTCACTTGGATTTGGTCATTAAAGTATGGAGCAGACGAGGACGATGCCATCGTCCACGAGTTACTTATTGACTGCGAACTAGGATGCCGATAGAAAGGATGTTCAGGTATGGCAGTGAGGAGATGATGGCGATGATGAAGGTGACAGGGAGGAATGAAATTCCGGCAGAGAGGATGATAGGATGAATATGGTGATGATGTAGAGGATAACGGTGATGGTGAGAAGAGCGAATTTCACAATTTGGATAAGGTGGATAGGCTGATTCGGGTGGGACAACGAATTGTCGAATTTGGGACTGAGCTCTATAAGTGGTCCGGCGGTGAACTTTAGTTCTGAGAGAACGAGTTCTATGAGGGGGAGGGAGGAGAAATACTTTGGAAAGAATTGGCCTCTGTGTGATATAGATGAATTGGGAGAGTGGCGAATTTAATGAGCGATTCGGGTGTGTGATACTAGTTCGGGTGCATGGGATGACCTAGGCCGTAAAGGACGAATGAACAAACATGGACTCATTTGGGATGAGGAAGAAATTGGTCGATTTGGAGGACTCATAATGTGATTGGGCAGAGGAAAATTACGGAGAGTGTAATTGGTTGATTGGAAGGGGTGACAACTAAAGAGGTTGGGGTGATTCGGCTAAGTGATGAGAGAGAGGACGAATTTGGGTCGATTAGTATTGCATAGGCCCTTACTTCAGGTCCATTAGTATTGCGTAGGCGCTTACCACAAAATCACATACGAATCAATTGGATTCTATGACTTCCATAGAAAGAGGGTGGGAGTCAAATATGGATTTTTTTTTTTTTTTTTTTTTTTTTTTTTTTTTTGGGGGGGGGGGGGGGGGGTTGGTGGGGGGGGGGGGGGGGGGGGGGGGGGGGGGGGGGTGGGTGAGGACTAATTAGAGAGGACGAATTTGGTCATTGATCTTTGGGCGGATGGGACGAATAGGGACAAACTCAAAGGACAAGGGACGAGATGCATTAAAGATAGTGAAATTGTTCTAGGTGAATGGGACGAATTAGGTAAGAGGATGAATTCCTCTAGAATTAAAATTTTGCAAGGTAGAAGACAGAACATCCGAAGTGTTGAAGTTAGATGCCAAGGAGCCCAAGCAGCAAAGTTGGGTGCCAAGGAGCCCAAGTGTTGAAGTTGGGCGCCAGGGAGCCCAAGTATCAAAGCTGAGCGCCAAGGAGCTAAGTGCTGAAGTGGGGCACCAAGGAGCCAAAGTTCAGGAATTGGGCGCGAGCCCGAGTACCGAAGTTCGGTGCCAAGGAGCCCAAGTGCCAAAGTTGGGCACGAAGGAGCCCTAATGCTGGAGTTGGATGCCAAGGAGCCCCGTTGCTGGAAAAGCATGCCAAGACTCCCAAATTCATCAAGGGACAAGTGGGCCAAGCCTTGACAAGGTGACAAGGAAGCCAAGTGGACCCTGACCACTCAACATTACAAGACAAAATTTGGTACGCTCCTCTTGTAACCTATCCCTCACCTATAAAAGGAAGGAGCCTCAAGAGAAGAGGACATACAATGTACTACAAAAGAGATAGGAGATACCTATATTTGAAGATAGAGATATGAGAGGAGAGATTGCAGGCCTAGAGCTAGTGATAACAATGGAGAGGTCTACCTTGCTCATTTTGGACCAGCAAACCTACTAGTTGGTGCTAGTATGAGGATACCTGGAGGTTGAGAAGATAGATTGTATTGGGTTCTTCCCTTGTGCCTGATGATGAGTTGTATGGATAATTGATGGGTTTCTCTCTCTCATGCTATATTTTGTTGTTATGCTATATTTTGTTGTTCTGACTCGTCACTCGTTGTGTCTACCATTTTTATGTTTGCCTTCTAAATATTTCTCTTTTTCTCCAACTAAAGTAGAGTGAAGTGGTGACAAGTGCCTAGTATTTTAGTTGTTAAGTGCACATTATTTTAGTATGCTCCAGGAGTAGTAATTTTACATTCCATGTACCCAAGTCCCACACACACACTACTTCACCACCTATAGGTTGAAATTTGGCGCGCACAGTGGGATAGGGCTTCTCGAGAATTTCATGAGAACTCACTTACATGGAGTACTAGTATAGTACCTATTCTTTTTAGCAACTAGTCTAGTCCTATCTTGCATTCAACATTCTGAGGTGCAGGCACTTAGCACTTAAGAGTCATTTTGTGCTTAGACCAACTCTCTATAGTCTAGGGGACCCCTTCATCCACCTCCTCCATATCTCCTCCATCACCACTTTAGGAGACTCCTCCATTCACTTTCAATCCTCCTCTAGGCGACTCCTCCATTCACTTTCTATCCTCCTCTAGTGAGTCCTCCATCACATCCTCTTGGGCGATTCCTCCATTCATTTTCCATTCCTCCCTCCGGCCACTCCTCCATCCACCTTCCCATCCTCCTCCCGAGAACTTGGGCGAGGCCTCCATACACCTTCCCATCCTCCATAGTTGGGTGACTACTGTCACCCTTCTCTACTGAGCTTGATTAAGATTGGACTGTGGCCTTTCTCCTCTCTAGGAAAAATTCCCAAGATGGTCGATGATACACACTAGAGCTAGCAAGGAGAATCAATTGAGCCCCAAGAAGACACCAATTAAGAGCTATCATAGAAGAAGGCCGGACCCCTATCTAACACCAGTAAGAAGTCTGTTGATCTCAAGTCTAGTCACTATATTAGAAGGATTAGAGGACAAAGCTAAGACACAAGAGTCTTTATCCCAAGTTACTTTTCTTAACATCGCTATGGCCGAGGAGCTTTCTTCTCTATTGTCAAGGATAAACATTAGATTCTCTTCATTTCATGGTAATGCTAATGAGGATCCTGATGACCACATACGGATATTCCTTTCAATTTGTAAGAGTAAGGGTCTACAAAAATGACAAGACGCGTTCCTTGCGCTCTTCCCATCAACACTTGAAGGATTGGCCGACAAATGGTTCGGCCAGTATGCCAAAGTCTCATGGGGACGGGGACGGGTCCCGGGAACGGTAGTGTCCCCGGGACGGGGACGGGTCCCGGGAACGGTAGTGTCCCCGGGACGGGGACGGAGCTTAGGGTGTCCCGGGGACACGTCCTCGGGACGGCACTAAAAAAGTGCTGATTTTTTAAAAAAAATAATGAAATGAAAGTTATTTACAATGAATGTCTTAACACATGAGATGACCAATAACAACAAAACCTTAGAGAAAAGGTGGTTCTTTAAGTAGAAACATATACAAAGCAAGTTTAACATTTAGAGTTGACTCCAAAAGGGACAAGTGACAAGTCGTATGCATTTCATTATGTCAAAAACAAGATTATAATTTATAAATCATCATCATCGTATGAAAAAAGATTATAATTTATAAATCATCATCATCGTATGAAAATTCCATATACATGAAAAGAACTAAGGCTGAAGAGTCAATCATCATCTAACATACATGATATGGAATAATCATGAGAACAAAAAGATTTTACATCATACACTCGATCGACAAACTGACTACATATGCCTTGAACATAAATGTCCAGACTCCAACATAAATGTAATGAATGTAGAGAATCCAAGTGGGGAGTCTCATTTTTCGCAACACAATCAATGGCTTCTTCTTCTTCATGTTCTTTATTTGCCGCTTGATTTAACCCCTATGCAACCTCCCATTCTTTGAGAAGATCTCCCTTCATGCAATGGACCCTTGCTCAAGCCTTCAAAGTTCACACACATGAAATGCTTCAGCCTTGCTATGAAGCCTCTAAGTGAACGTGTGGCTGGATGAGCTCAAATGAGGCCTATCTATGCTTGTTCGTGAGGCCCAAACAACCTTCTAGATGTCTTAAAAGAAGGCACAAATACATAGGTAAGCAAAATGGCAAGTGGAACTCAATTTTAGCTCCTGAAAAAATCTCGTGAGGCCCAATTTTAGATCTGCTGACCCGTCCCGAACAGTTGACATCACATGAAAACGTCCCGGGGATGCGTCCCGGGGACGGAAGGCTGTTACAGACTTGCATGGGGGGACGGATGGCGTCCCCGTTTGGCGTCCCGCCTCCAATCAAGTCGGGGACGGCGTCCCGGCGTCCCTAGGGCCCGGGGACGCATCCCCGTGTGACATTGCAGTACGCAAAGAATCATTCTCAAACATGGGAAGCATTAAAGACCGAATTAACTGAAACATTCCGACTAGGTAACTCCACAAAAAGGACATTGGATGAGCTTGAAAATCTAATTTTGCATGTAGGAGAGTCATTTTCGGAGCTAATGACGCGGGCAAGGTCACTCGTGGCAAGACTACCAAATGCACAAGGAGACTTCTGCAACAAGGACAAGGAGACGATCTCACCAGGAGGAATAAGAAGAAATGAAGATACTCTCGAACATGTTATTGACAAAGCCAATGCAGTATCTAAGAAGGACTTGAGGCGGTTTCATAATGGAGCCACTTCAAGGAACAACAAAGAAGGCCTTCCGACTGCAATTCAAGTCCTATAAAACACTTACCAACAGGTATCTCTATATAACTTGTTAGCTATGAGTCCTCGATTCAAGGGAGAGGTAATGGCTAACATAAATGGATTAGATCTTGGCACCATATTAAGTGGAAGGCAAGGCTCAACCACACTAATATCTCAACACCTCCCCCCCATGCCCTCAACTTACAGCTCGGAGCTATCTAGAATGGCATCTCGTACTGACTACAAGTGTCCTAGATTAACTGTAAAAATTAGGGGAACTTCCTTGGTAGGGGTAATAGTTGATGGGGGATCTCGTATTAAATTTTAATCTTATGCCTGAATACACAATGACATTGCTTAACTTAAGACCAACTAAAGCTCCACATTTTACAGTATCGTTGGCACATCGAAGAAAGGTAAGCCCACTGGGCATAGTGGAAAAGGTAGAAGTCATCATTCAAAATTTAAAATTTGTGTTGGATTTTGTGGTAATAACACTTCCAAATGTAAAAGGAGGATTTGCCCTCCTTATAGGGAGGCCATGGTTACACCACAATAAAGCCGTACATGACTGGGGTAGCGACACCTTATGGGCCAGACCAAATAAAGTGATGATGAAGCTCCAAATGGAAGGAGGAACGGATTAAGCCCTAGGAACTTCTCAAGTTGTTCTCCACAGAAGAAGCAAACTTCAGAGGAAGGCAACAAGGATAACAACACAGAAGAGGAAGAGCTAACTGAACAGGAAGGAGCAAGCATTTGGGCCACACCACCCCCACCAGGGGTTCTGGAAAATGTAGAAACATCATGATAAGAGGGGCTCCTTCACCTCCCAGAAATAGAGATTGGGCAAATCCACCTCCTAATACGAGTTGGGTGTCCCCACCTCCTAGTACCAGTTCGCGTCTCCAACTCCTAATTTGAGTGCCTTCACCTCCAGATTCTTGCAAACATAGAAGTCGGGCGCCTTCACCTCTTGACACATGGGAGAGGAATTTGCCACCATCTTGGGCACCACATAGCTGGGCGACTCCAGAGGCATGGGCTCCATTCTCGGCTCAAGGGCCTCCAAACTGGGCACCTGAATGGATAGCTTATCCTCCTCCTTGGGCTACCCCTACAGTTGGCTGGGTGGCCCAATGGGCATCAGGTAAGCTTCATACAGAATCGGAGTCATCTAAAGGTAAGAGACTTGACGCTAAGGAAGACTTTGAAGAACATAATGAAATAGCAAAAGAATTATCTACGGAAGATCTAAATGACATCATGGATTGGATTGAAGAGACTAATCATGTTTCATGCTTTATAGTAGCAATCAGGAAGAAAGAAGAAGAAGAAGAACCTACGGTGGTGTCTGTAGTACTATGGTGGTGGCTGCAAGGAGGTTCCTTTCCCTAAAGAAATGCATGGCTTGGAGTTGGTGCTCCTTACAGGTTGGTGCCTGTACCACATCCTTGGGTAGATCCGCGGTTGTATCTATCTTGTAATTGTGCTTTTGTGTGTAATCCATATAGCAAAGGCTCATTAGTTTGGGTTCAAGTTTCTAGTTTTGTGCATGGATTTGTCCTCAGTTTTTTTCTTTCAAGTTTCTAGTTTGTACGTGGTTCTACCTCATGATAAATATCTTGGATCTACTTTATGATGAATATCTTGTACGTGTCACCCCTTAACCCATACCATCTTGGTCATAACTTCATTAACTTTATGAACGGAACCTCACGACCCTTGTGAACCACCCTGAAGGCAACAGCTTAAATAAGTCTTCTTATTTCATTGCAGGAATTTGTTTTAATTGAAAAGGAGGTAGGAATACATCATTATTACAGAAAATTAAGGCTAGATGACTGCATACCGGTTCTTTAACAATTGATTGTACCCTACCATTGTCACAGCCAGGGAAGCCCATACATTCAAAATTTTTGGTGGAATGAGGTCACAATAGCTTCTCCAAATATTTTCAATCTCTGAAATACAATGATTTTCTGATTTTGGATCATGGACCTCCAGCTCTTTTTGAGAGGATCTTACTGAGCCTTCATCAACGTGCTCAACTATGAAGTAAAAGAAATAATGATAATAAATAAGTAAAAGGTCAAAGGAAGGAAACTTTCAAAAGATGCGAATGAAGCTATAAATTGTCCATACGTTTTTTACTTTCTTCATGAAGTTCATCTGCTGAGTCATCTTTGCTCACAGTATGTGGTTCTTGTGAGGACAGACATTGAATTTGCTCAGTATTTGAACTTCCTTTCTTTCTTGAGCACAAGACCGAATCAAACGAACTATAAATATCTCTAGGAGGAGGGCACCACACCCAACCAAGCTGTTCTTCATGTATAGTTTTGTCTGCCTGAAAAGAATACCTCCACTTCAGTCCTAATAAATTTTTGTTGTCAGTATGTTTGGAGCGAGGAAAAAACTCACACAGATATCTATTTGCATCTAGATGCACGGTAATGATTACATTGACTGAAAAAGAAACGCTCCTATCGGAAACATTAACATCTTGAGAAAAACCAATCCTCACACCATCTTACCTGTAGAAGCTTGCTTGCAAGTACTGCGATAGAGTGATGGTGCATATGGACGAAATCCCAATATTGCTTCTGATGTGCTGCTTGAAGCTGATGTTCTTTACTTTGGAGGTCTTGTAAGAGCCTCATTGTTTTTTCGTAATCACTGGCAAGCTTTGAATTCTGCATAAGGAAGCGCTTCTCATAATCGTTATGTCTGGCCTTAAGTGTACAAAGGGTATCACGTTGTTTCGTAAGTTTTCTTTTCTGTTGACCAGCTGTGATATAGTTATCGTGGTCTCTTTCAACAAGCACTGCATAATTGTAATCCAGCTTCTCCGTATTCAGTTGATATGCTGCTGCCATGGATTCAAGGTGTTGCTCCAAGATTTGAATATCTGTTTCCAGCCTTACTTTAAGAAGGTTATAATCCTCATTATCCTCTGTCTGGATGTTGTCTAACGTCTTTGCATAATCCTCAATTTTCTTGGTCAGTTCTTCTTTTACTAAACCCTCAGTATTGCGCACACTTTTCAATAATGAATCTATTTCTGTCTTGTTTCTGTATCAAAGAAACAAAAAGACTCAAAATACAGAGCTTGAAAGCATAACAATTGCTGATAACTCACATACGAAGTTAATTAAACACTATGGTGAGACGGCTGGGTCTTGTATTTGGACTTGATTCCATGAGTATGTCATGTTATGAAACACTAATCTATAGTCTCATATAAATAGACAAAATTATAGACATTCCATGCATTGGTACGAGTAGAGTTTAATAATGAACTTACGAGTGAGACAAGAAGACATAAATATACACATTCAGTGCATCGGTAATAAATCTAAAAATTAAATCAATCGGTCTTCTTTGCAGACACTCTCTGCACAAGAGGATGCTAAAAACTACTCCTTTGGGACATTTTTGGTTACATACCCGATGGGCATAATTGACTGAATTTAGCCATTTTGCTTGGTATGAGCACATGTCATATTAACAATATGAACACTGAGTAACATTGGAAAAACCCAAACAAATTCTTTTTTTTCCCCGCCTCAACAGTTTTTGACAGTGCCACTCAATGGGATGGTCCATACAAGTGGAACTCTAAATTGGATGTTGATTACTATGTGAGGGGGATATTCAAATCAGGTAATCCACCATCTGGAAAGTCATCTGAGTGGGTAAATGGTAAGAACGATGCCTTTTCCAAAAGGTAAGATATGAAGCTCCAGCACTAAGAGTTGAACATAAAGTTAGAGGTTACAAGACTGAATCCTTAACCACTATGTTATCTCATCAAATTTGTTTCCTTCAGTTCTGAAAATTGAAAAAATGCTCATCAGAAACATGATATGTTTGTAGAGCTAACCTCTGCATCAGACCTTTACGTTGTTCCATAAAATCAGCCTCAACAGTTGCAAGTTCTTCAATGTGTATACTATGAAGGTTCATCACCTGCGTACCCATGCTGAGGATGAGCATGTCGAGATCTTTTGACTGCTGCCGGAACATTCTCTGATAATCCTCATCTACTGCTTTCAATTCTCCATGAATTTCCTCAATCAAGGATTTTTTGGATTCTATCAGTTCATCACAAGCCTGCACATCTAAAAGCAAAACCTCAGTAGAAAAAAATGAAATTCCCTTTGTTGAAAGGTAAAGTTGTCCCTCACATGGCATTGTTTTGCAATGTTTTGTGCTAACTCTTGGGGAGCCTGACAGGATAGCAATTCTTGCCATCTGCTACGAATATGTTCCATTTTGCTCTTGCAAACAGCATCTTCTTCAAATATTTCAGAGCTAATTGTCTGAAGTCAGAAAGAAGAAAGAGAGATGGTAAAGGTTTATTCAGAAACAACCTTTACTTAAGTGGGACAAAATAATGAAAGAGTCTTCAAAAATATATCTACTTATGATGCAGAATAGGCTAGCATTTTTATCAATTTGAAATCAATGGATGAAAGTAGGGCTCAAATAAAGATAACATTTAGAGAAGTTAATCCAGGTATAAGTAATGTCCAGAGAGGCCAATTTGCATGTAAGCTTGTTGATTGGCAATCTTATAGACAACAAACATACCTTATCTTGAAGAAGATGGTGCAAACAGTTTTGTCTTTATAAATATTTTCCATAAAAATTATTACCTTTTGCGTAAATCCCTATTTGTAACATGGTAAGTATTTGGCGCTAGATTCCAATTGCGATGGTTATAGTGCCAAAAGAAATCACTTGTGAACGAATGCATAGCCAATAGAAATAATACCGAGCTAACTTCATTGATCACATGTAAGAGCTACAACAAGAAACCACTTGATGGAATGGCCATTGTTGGACATCGTATCCTCTATGCAGACATAATATGAGAATTTTTGAGCATGGTGATACGCACTCTAAGATATCAGCTTGCTTAATCAAAGACTTAGAAGTTAAATAAAATGAAATGATATAGTAAGGTGTTTGAAGAGGCCAAAACGACTGATGAGACCGAAAACTTATACCCTAATGAATCTCGTACAACGTCCAGGTGATCCCAAAGAAAGAAAGAAAAGAGAGAAAAGACAACACTGTTAAGAGCTTAGAAGTTGATAAAAGGTTTGCTGAGTCAAAACCAATAGAGAGCCACTATGCATCTAATGGAGAGCGGGTAGTATTGGGTACCATATGTCATAATCCATACATTAAATGGTACAATGAAGGGTGTATAGCTAGTGATACATAAAACGCTTGATGGTATAGGGGGTTGTCCGTCTCATACCCTCCATGGTAGTACCTTGATTGAGAGTCTCACATGAGAAGCTAGAATAATCTGAATGCTGGTCGGGAGTCAACATCAGAAGAGTGAGGCCTTTTATTGTCAAGAACACCTGGATTACTCCAACTCAGTCTCACAACTAAGCAATATGCCTATAGTATGGTAAACCTCCTCCAGTAGTTGTCCATTTCTTTCTTTCTTTCTTTCTTTCTTTTTATTTTTATTTTATTTTATTTTATAATTTTCTTTTTTGAGAACAGGGTCTCATTACTTATTACGAGCAAAGACCCGGGTCCTTGGTAGTAATGTAGAAAGGGCTAGTACACCTCATGAGGGCTTGTATAAATATGACCCCTAGTGTTAGTAGGTAAAGAACTAGCCGTCATGAGGATAGCAGATCCAATCAGCTGTTGAGGCAGATCATCTCCAAATATTTTTCTCTTTCAAAAAGTAAAAACATATCTAGAATTCTAAATATGCCATGAAATCCAAATCCAAATTTGGTTGAGGATCCCAATGAAGTAATCATCCACATTCTTGAATTTGACAGGTTAGGGACCATTGCACGAGGGAAAGTAGAAGGTTATTTCATCATTCTTGTGTGTCTACAATTTCGATATAAATGTTTTATCGTTTAAGGTGGATTAGCACATCATGAACAAAGTGCATTGCATTATATGAACTCATGAAAGCTCCATTTATCATGTATCCCATGACAACTCTTTATGTGCCAAAATAGATGAGGTATGAGAAATTTCTTAACTCAAATGTCTGTAGCTATATTTATTCACAAAGTATATAAATATCTCATTCAAATTGCAACATACACTAAGACTGAAGGGGTCCATGAATGCACATTGAAGATCTTTGATGTCAATAGTCTGAGATTTGGTGGAAGACTGAAGAGTCCAGTCCTTCTTTCGATCACCCTTATATTTGTTGAAGGGCGATTCCATATAATTGAGAAATCCCTTCAGCTAAAACTAGAATTTTCAAAAAGATGTATCAAATGGAATCTGTGTACATGAAGCGACCGTGCTCACCAAAATATATGGTTCCTTTTTTGTGAAAGTAACATGTTTCTGATTCTAGATTATGAGCTACTTCTTGATCCATAACATGTCACCAAGATGGATGGGGATTCTGAATACATAAATTCACAGTCACTGCTTACCATGTCATTGCAAATGTGAGGCCAGTTCCTTTCATCATCCCACGAAGAAATTTAATTTTGATTGCTGCGTATGATAGAAAAAGTATCCATGTATCAAGTTGCCAATGACCACAAATATCTGAAAAACAAAACCATAAAATGACACCACACATGATAAAGAAAGAAAAGTACATCTCCTCGCCAAAGCGTATTTTGGAATGTAGCACGTACTAAGAGTGTTTTTCGTGTTATTATTTTTCTTTTGTATTATTTATTTGGGATACCTCTTGTATCTAGTATATCATTTTCTACGTCTCATAAACTCTCTCTTAAAGTGTAACTACTTTCTTTTCCTTCCTTACTGTGCTTTCCCTTTCCCTTTCTCTCCCTAAGTGTGTCTCCCCCCAACTACTGGTCATTGCTCCTCTTCTACATAGAGCATTCTTCCCATCTTCTTGTATATTTCAGACTATCACTCTTTCTCAAGGTCTTGGGTAAAGTGCAAATTGCACTCAAGAGAGCCCACCATAGCACAGAAACCTGAGATACAATAGGCACTTTCGACAAGAGCTTGTCAACAACCTCACAGCTTGGCATATTTGGTAGGAACATTTTAGTTTGGACATGGGTGTTAATTGCATAATATTAATGGAGAATGTCTCAAAGACACATAGTATGCTGATTCATAATCTCATGGTCAATTCTCTACGATAAGGGATGACTCCATGAGGAATTCCAAATGTCAATGACATTTTATCAGTACCTAGGTGCATGCATCATATAGTAGCATGGAGGGCACCGTCCATAGGAAATATCCATCATTATAATTATTCTATCCCCTTCTTGCCCCCTTTCTTCCCCAGGAAACCCCACATAAAGGGAAAAAGAAGATATTATCTAATTCATGCAGTGTCTGAGCTCAGTCACATCCACACACCTTTGCACCTCCTTAAGAGGTGTTGCCTTCAGGTAACTGATTGCCTTAAGCCACATTCCTTCAACGAAAAAGGCAGGTTCCTTTTATTGTCAAGAACAAAATACAAAACTCTATCAGCCATTTTAGTTATTATTCCAGTGTTGACCACTCACATCTCATCAAATACAGCGTTATTTTGTCGATTTAAAGTAAGTTATGGAACCCGTTAACATTTAACTTCAAGTTTTGAAACCCAAAACGATATACCATGCTTGTATTTGTGCATTGTGGTATTAGCAGTGTATTATTTTTATGTATCTATCAAATGCATGACTTTCAAGTAAGAAGTGGAATTTGTTGCCTTTTTTATCACACAATACCACATATAAGTACCTGGTTGAAAAGTAAAAAGAAAAATAGCAAGGGAAACATGGGCAACTTTATTTTTCTGTAAAAACATTACCCTTTTTTTGTCATCCTTGCCACAAATATGATCACATTCTCCTTCACATGCAGCAGCTCGTATAGTGTTTGTAGCCATCAGCATTGAGCTCTGGAGCACAAAATTTCTAAAAGGTTGGACTAGATGCCCCTGATATTGAGGAATAAAATTGAGAGCTCACAAAAAATTTATATCATCTGAAAAGATAATGTCACTCCAAAAAATAAAGTGCAGGATCCTCAAAAGACAATGCAGAAAACAGATACACACTGAATTCATTTCTGATTAAAACCATGCAAAATATTTACCAATAGAAAACAAATAATGATCAAAAGAGAACACACCACGAAGTACATCATAAATCAAAACGGTTGCAAGTCTAAAATACTGAAATTGAGAAAGCTAGCTACTGAGTGGAAAGAAACTCTAGATGCTTCGTTAAGAGTGAGTTGGCACTTCTCCATTGAAGGCATTCTTAACACCTGTATTGGGTGCATAAACAACTCTAGAATCTTCATGGAACTCACCCCTTACAGTTTTAAGTCTCTCTTAATTTAGTTAAGGCTTTACTATATGAATGCTAATAATAATAATACTTATTTGCATGCCAAAATGGATTCCCTTCATTTTCTATGATAGTAAATGGAAGTCATCATAAAGAATCTTCCTCGTCCCAATATGATGTTCTTCCCTTTTTTCTCCCTTAATTTGGGGCGGAGGGCATTCTTTTTATTCATCCGTGTGAAAAAAATATGCTAGTCCCAACTCCCCAATGGAAGTGAAATACTATGAATATCTATAACATGTTGTCAATAAGAAGATGATTCCTTCTCTTCTCAGGAACATAATCAATATGGCCCAAAATACAACTCCTGAAGAAGGTAAGGGGCAGAGCAGTTGTAAAGAGATGCCTATGTTTGAAAAGCATTGTTTGTAGTTTGATAAGTAAGCCAAAGCATACTGGTTCTAAAATGATGTAAAATGCTTATAGCATCTTCATCATCGTCAGCGTAAATGACAAACGTGATTTCATATATACTTATTTCACTGAATTAAGGACTGAATACTAAACAAACTTAATTCGTGGTTCTGAATGAGATGCTTCATGACTTCTTTCTTGTTGCCACATTTTGGAAATTTGAAAAGCATTATAAAGATATACATTGAAACTATATCAATGATAAAATCTGTAAGGGTCTAAGTAATATTCAAAGTATACAATGGATACAGAACTGATCGGCAAAGACTCTTGTACGTACTTTTTCTTGGAAAAATACATGTTGTTCTTTAATCATAATCACAAGAGAACTAGTGTAGACTAAGGACTTGTGGTATGGGTACTTAGTGCTGCAAGCACATAGGTTCTCTGAGTAGCGACCTTGTTCACATCCACCATTGAACACAACAACACACAAACAAGAGACAAGGATTCCTTAAGAAACCCAAAGAACAAATAAAAGAGAAAGAGGTAATATATCAAAGATCATAGATCAAATTCTTTTTGTGTGGGGAGGAGTTTCTTTTACATACCATACATATTGTATCCGAGTACACAAGTACCCATATGTTCCCTTTCTCTAGTATGTAGTACCTTCAAAGTACGTACCTTGAAGTACAAAGTATGGTACCATAAAGTACAAAGTATTGTACCTTAAAGTACACCAGTACCACTTGCAAGTGCAACAAGTACAATTGAACATCCATAGGAATTGGGGGCTCTACAAGTGCTCGCCACTAAAGGGCTCTCCATCCGAGAGAGCATGGAAGGAGATTGAGAAGTTGCTGCATGGAGAGTGAGTTAATATGCAGAGAGAAGAACCTCTGGAGAGAAGAACATCACAATCTTTTTGCAGAGAAGAACATGACCACTTGGTAGCATAGAGAAAGTGGGGGGGGGGGGGGGGGGGGGGGGGGAGAGAGAGAGAGAGAGAGAGAGAGAGAGAGAGAAAGAGAAAGAGAGAGAGAGAGAGAGAGGGAGGGAGGGAGGGAGGGACGGAGGGAGAGAGGGAGAAGGGGAAGGGGGGGGGGGGAGAGAGAGAGAGAGAGAGAGAGAGAGAGAGAGAGAGAGGGGGAGAGGGAGGGAGGGAGGGAGGTAGGGGGGGGGGGGGGGGGGGGGGGAGAGAGAAAGAAAGAAAGAAGAAAGAAAGTGTTCTTACGTCTATTAGGAGGCCGAACTCGGCCTATGAGACAAATCAATGTACATGGGTGTATCTTCTGTCAATCAGAAAAGATAAAAGTGCTGAAACGAAACTGGTTAAGCTGATATAGATCTCCGTAGTGTGCATGTGGGGATACCCATGAAAGTGGTGGGGGGTGTATGGAGTGCGATATCTATGATAGTCTATATGCAAAAGGGTAGTACAACAACCATGAGAATGCATCTAAGACGACTAACTAGCTCCATCCTGTGCTAGGGGGTGGGATGTAATATGTGATACATAGGTGGAGGTGGAGTCAGGGCCACCCTGATGGCTGCAACGGGATCGGCCATCATCTGGGATCGTCTCTCCTCCATGGCGCGATGGTCACAAGCCTGGATCTCCGCAATCTGGTGTCGGTGAAGTCTCGGGGCCCGATATCCTATATCACGGGGTCGTCTCCTAGCTCGAGATATCTGAGCCTGCTGAAGAGTCACCCCGCTCGGTATGTGGGCTGAGGGGGGGAGGGCTGCAGCACGTCGTGGAATAAAGAAGTCAGTGAGCTGACTCTGTCTCCCTCCTGTATGGAGTGCTACAGTAGGCTGGAGTAGGGAATCTCTGTGACTCTGTATCTCTAGTAAGAGTCGCCCGAGCTGTCGCTGGTCTCTAGAGTCCATGATCTCTCGGAGGGTGGGCTGCCCTGCAAACAGAGTCTCGTATCTGCCTCTGATGCCATCATATGCGCTACATCTGCATACAAAGTGCTCCTCATCCTCCATCTCTACTCTGCATACTCTGCATATCCGCTCCTCTCTGGGAATGTCTGCGGCTCTTCCCGTCTCAATCTCGAGTCGGTGTGATGAGACTCTCAGCTGGCCAATCGCTACCCTCAAGCTATGAGGCATGTGAGTATCCATGTAGCGTGGTCGCTGGATGAAACCGTCAGCTAGTATGTCTAGGAACTGGTCTCGATAGTGCGATAGTGAGAGAGAGAGAGAGGGGGGGGGAGAGAGAGAGAGAGAGAGAGAGAGAGAGAGAGGGGGAGAGGGAGAGGGGGGGGGGGGGAGAGAGAGAGAGAGAGAGAGAGAGAGAGAGAGAGAGGGGGGGGGAGGGAGGGAGGGAGGGAGGGGGGGAGAGAAAGAAAGAAAGAAAGACTTTTTAACGTCTATTAGAGGCCAAAATCGGCCTATGAGACAAAACATATACATCAGTATGATCCAATCCACTGTGATCCAAAACGAAAATAAAGTGTGAGTACTGCAAACGGGTATAAAAGGTATAAAAGGTGGGATAGTAGCTGGTATCAAGGGTGTGGGGTGCTATGGGTATGCACTCTATATAAGCAATGGGTGAGATACAAATATGATATGCATAGGGAGGGGAGGCTCGATGGTATCACAACCCCCTAAATGCCTGGAGTGGGTGTAGGATATAATGCATCGGTGGGTAAGGCATCATGGCGATCCTCAAAATGCTCTGGGCGTCCAAATCGATAGGGGTGCGCTGCTGACGTCTCTGTATCTCCATGTCATGGCGTGCGTGAATCGCCTGAATCTCTCTCTGATGTGGACGAGCTCTCCGGACAAGGGGTCTCGGTCGTCGACGCTGTCGTCTAAGCTCCTCTGCTCTGTGTAATGTGACACCCCGCATGGAGCTGGGCCCTCGAGTGTATGTGGGTCTGAAAAAATCTGTAATATAAGTCTGAGGGGGGGGGGGGGTCAGGTGTATCTCCATCTGCTGCTGGAGGAGTGATGCACGACGGTGCTCGAGCTCTACTAGGAAACGAGCTAGAGGGCGCTGGTCCTCTGTCCCCAATAAAGCCCTGATCTCTCTAGGCCCCCTGAAGAGCTGTGGGTAGCGGTCTCTGATGTCCTCATATGCCTGGCATCTACATGTGTAGTGCTCCTCGTCCTCCACCTCCTCTCTACATATCCTGCATAATCGCTCATCCCTGGGGGTATGTGTGGCTCGCCCAATCTCAATCTCGAGCTGGTGTGATGATACTCTGAGCTGCCCAATGGCCACTCTCTCAGTTGGTGCCATATATGTATCCATGTATCGTGGTCTCTGAATGAAACCATCCGCTGTCACAGTCAGGAAGTGCTCTCTGTAGTGTTGCCTCTTTGTGAGAAGAGGCTCTCGTGGTGCTATCCATGTCTCCCTGACGTGTATCTGTAGTAGGTCCTGACGGATGATCCTATTCCTCTCCGAACGAGAGAGGGTAATGTGGGGGGAAGAGAGGTCATACTGAAAAGGGGGGGGATCCGTAATGCTCATGCCATGGTCTGCTAACCATCGGTAAGTCTGTGCATACCATACTCTCTCATGCCCTGTCTCTGCCAAATGTCTAGAGCTCTCAAATGCAAGCCTGGTGAGTCGGCTAGTGGGGAGCTCTCTGACTCTCAGAATAAAGGTCACCAACTGGAAGAGGGCCTCCACTAGCATCGGTGGTGTGCCAAGCTCAGCTCGTATAATGTCATGTGGAACGGAGGGCTTGCTGCGCAGCAAGCGTGATATCATGGTGATCTGGGGCCTCTCAATCTGCGTCCACATCGCCTTTGTGATCCCTGGTGCCCATACTGCTGCTGCGTACATCAATGCGGGTGTCACTAGAGTGTCAAAGAGCCACCCCTTAGTCTGGGGCTCCTGAAAATGTGTCTGAAAGCAGCGTCTCTCCAATCCTGCAAGTGCCGCATAACCTCGCGTCAATCTATCTCTCGCAGCGTGTGCCATGGAGAATACCCCTGTGCCCCGTCTGTGCTCTACGTGCATCCGTGTGAGGTCGTCATCCAAATAGATGGGGGTGCCCGGTGTAGTGCGTAGTACCGCCCGTCGTCTGAGAAAGTCTCTCCTCCTGGCCTCATCTGAGAACTGAAGGATAAGTGCTCTGCTCCGTGTGGTGTCCCGTCCTGCTCTCCATACTCTGGTGAAAGGGAGAGGCTCATCCGCACAGTATCCAAGTAATGTGCACAAGCGACGCCCGTCCTTCTCTGGTGATCCATATGTCTTTGTGAGGCCGGAGACGCGAACATTGAGCCTGCGGGCCTGTCGCATCCGCTCCTCCTCAATGGTGGTATGCACTATGTGGATCTCCTCATGGTGGTTGTTCTTCTTTGCCTCCTGTCGAAGGTTCTTTTTGACAACCTCGACCCATCCATCTTTCTTAGTCTCAAGCTCGTTCTGCACCACCTCCATACACTCCTTCTTGATAGTCACCCGAATGTCCTCTAGATGTGGAGCGATCTCCCCCTCCTCGTGCATGCTGTCCAGTTTCGTTTTCATATCAGTAAGCGCAGTGTGCAACTCCTCCAGGTCCCGTGAGTGCTGTTTGCGGGTAGCGAGAAGCTCTTCCCGAAGGGATTCGTTTTCCTTCTCCAAGGTTGCCACCTTGGCTTCGAGGGCGACAACTCTACGGGTAACCCCGTTCAGTGCAAAATCTCCTTCTTTCTTGTGTTTTCCTATCAACTCTCGGAGGGCATGCTCTAAGGTGGCCAACTGTTCCTCCAGCTTGGGAGCCATGAGAGAGAGAGAGAGAGAGGATTTGGGTTTTTCTTAGGGTTAGGGATTAGGATTAGGTTCTAGAGTTAGGGTTAGGGTTCAGGTTAGGGTTAGGGTTAGGGTTAGGGTTGCACATACTTTTGGAGATGGGTTCTAGAGTTAGGGTTAGGGTTGCAGAGGCGATCTCGAAACCCTAAAAACATTGGGGATCTGGTAGGACAGAGGGATGGCAGAGGCGATCTCGAAACCCTAAAACGGGAAGAGGCGATCTCGAAACCCTAAAAACGTTGAGACGCGGCTCGCGAGGATGGAAGACCCGTTAGGGTTTTTGGGCATGTGCTAGGCGACGAGGGGCAGAGAGAGCTATGGAGGGTGCAGCGGACGGTGCCCTAGGGTTTCTACAGAGAGCGCCTTAGGGTTCGACGTGCAGCCTTAGAGAAATGAAATGAAATGATATATTTACGTCTTCAGAGAGAGGGAGAGAGAGAGAGAGAGAAACAGAGAGAGAGAGACACACACACACACACAGAGAGAGAGAGAGAGAGTCATATTAAAATCTACCAAAAGGCCAAACTTGGCCTATGAGACAAAACCATGTACAATTGTGGTCATCTTAGTTTATCGATGAAAAGAAAACTCACTACAAAAAAAGAACTATGTAGGCTGAAAACAACAAGATGATGGTGTACCTAGCAATGATGGAGTAGTGGAGATAGAGTAGTGTGTGGGGGAGCGTGGCTCTGACTCTGTAGATAATGGTCACCTACTACATGGGGACATGTGGGAGTGAATATGTATACCCTAACTGGTACATATGGGTGGAGACGGGTGGAGTATATGGTACATCGGCGGTGGACTCCACACCTCCTCCAAGAGGGCGACCCAAGTGGTGGTGGTGCGCTGATGCTCCATCATGTGATCGTGTGCTATCCTCATGTGAGAGATGTCCTCGTGATGAAGTCGTGGTCGTCGGTACCGAGTCCTAGGTGGTCTGCATTGCACTCTCTGTGCCGCTGCCTGCTCGAGAGTGAGCCCTATGCCTCTAGGAGGTTGGTGTGTCTGATGTGGCTCAAGTCGCGGAAAGAACCGATAATAGTCTGCTGGGTACCTGTCTGTCCCATCTGTGCGCTGTAGCATCTGCCCTCGTCTCTCATATGCTGCCATGATATAGCGACCCACCCTCGGCTCGTCTCCTATGGTCATGCACAGCTGGAGTGACTCCTCAATCTCAAACTCTGCTCATAGGTCAATGTATGTTGGCCATCTCGTAATCAAGTGCTCCTCGGTCTCTATCTCTGTATGGCAAACAGGGCACCACCTCTCCTCTTGGGGGACTCCTTTGGCCCGACCTCTCTAGATCTGGAGATGATGTGATGAAACTCGAAGCTGCCCAATGACAACACAGAGGTGGTGCGGTAGGTATGTCTCCATGTAACGTGGAGTCTCAATGAAGCCTTGAACTAAGATCTCTAGGAAATGCACACGATAGTAGAGCATTTGCAGTGGCAATGGATCTCTCAGGCTGACCCATGTCCTTTGTATGTATGTATGCCATATCTCGTGACGGATGATCCTATTCCTCTCCTAGTGAGAGAGCGAGTAGGTGGGGACGTGGGAGTCATAACGTACCGGTGGTAGTATGTCTATGTCAAGTCCATGGTGGGCTAGCTAATCTCGTGTCTGTGCATACCATGAAGAGGTGTCCCCCGCTAACGCCATGTCGCGTGATGCCTGGAAAGCTTTGTACGTGATGCGCTCTCTATCCATGCCCTCGATCCTGTGTAGTAAGCATACTGTCTCGAAGAGTACCTCTACTAGCATCGGTGGTGCAAGCACTGCACTTACGATATCATGGGGTATCGAGGGTTTGCTGTGGATGAGTTTCGCAATCATGAGAACCTGTGGACTCACCACCACTGTCCATGCTGATGCTGATAACCCTGGCCCCTATATGGCTGCTCCATACATAAGTGTTGGGGTGACCAAAGTGTCGAAGAGCCACCCCTTTGTGCAAGGCTCCTGAAAGTGGGCCTAGCGGCACTGTCCCTCCATCAAAGCTAATGCTGCATATCCTCGTGTGAAGCGATCTGGAGCTGCCTGAGACATGGAGAAGGTCCTGGAGGTCGCTGTGAAGGTCACACCCAGATATACATATGAGTTGACTACCTCGATGGATCAGCCTGCTGTTGTGAAAGAACTCTTCCTCCTCACCTGCACTGATGTATGAAAGATCAGAACCTTGGTTTTACCAAGATTCACTGATAGCCCTCTATATGTGCAGAAGTTGTCTAGACCGTGTAAATGATGTAGTAGACCCTCAGGACACTCTCAAACCAAGACAATATCATCAGCATATAAAAGAATATGGACCATGATCCCTCGTACTTCAATGCCATCCCCTCCCTGCTGCTGTATGAAGTCCACTATCTCATCAATGTATAGCCCAAAAAGTGTGGGTGAGAGAGGGCACCCTTGCTTCACCCCGATGGTGCTAGCAAGTGAACCTGATAGGCTGCCCGGACATCTTACTCTACCCCCATATAAGGCCACCCGGACATCTTACTCTAGGCCACTCTCTCATATAAGGCGTAGATCCCCCATATCATCTCCTCTGGAGCCCCGATGTCGAGTAGGTGTCTGAAGAGTCTCTCCCTGGGGACTGTGTCGAAGGCTTTGCGAAAGTCCACAAAACAGCAATATAATCTCCGTTTCCTCACTCGCGCTTGGTCGATCAGGCATCTCAAAGTGAAGATGTGGTCTATGGTAGAGTAATCTTGTCTAAATCCTGCCTGTCCTAGAGCTGTGATACCCTTCCCCACAGCGAGGGTGCTCAATTTTGTCTCCAGTACTGCCCCATATAGCTTGGCCAATGTGGGGCCAATCATGATCGTCCGGTATGTAGTTGGATCCATAACATCACCTGACTTATGTATGGGCACTATGGTAAATTGCCTTCCCAAGATGAAGATGTGGCAGCATTGAAGAGAGAACTAGAGGCTCTGAAGCTTCAAAAGAGCCGAGAGAAAGAAAAGAATACATTGGACAGCCTTTCTCAATTACGACAAGAGCTCAAAGAGCTAAGGACCTTAAGAGAGGTAAGAACTGGTTTATGGTGTTCTCTCTATGCCACTCAAGGACACACCACCCAGGAGTGTCCTCGGCGACTAACCTGCCAGTTCTGTGGTAACAGTGGCCATGAGGCCAAGATTGTTACTTCTTAAAAGGCTTGAGCAATCAGAACGTGGTATGAGCACCTGCCACTCAATGGGTAGGAACAACTCAATCTTCTCTCCTAGGGCAGCCACCCGTACCGCCCTCAGGAGGATCATCTGTAACCACTTTTTACGCCAGTCAAGGAAACCAACGGCAAGAAGGAAGGCCTCGACAGACGAAACCACCTAGGCCTATAATGTGTTATAGGTGTGGGAGTATGGTCACTTTCAAAGTAAGTGCTCTCTCCCAGAAGATGCCCCACCCTGTAAGAATTGTCCAGAGACTAGGGACCACTACACAAAGGACTGTCCAAAGTCAATTGCATCTACAAGCACACAAGGTAACTCCTCTTGTCCTTTACATATGATTAGAGTGACTAATGATGAAGGCCATATACAATCACCGAGCACCAAGGTAGTTCAACTAGAGGAGATCCCTGGAGTAATTACAAGGGCTCAAAAACAAAGAGTAGCTTTGCAGGCGGCAGCAAAGGAGTCAGCTTCCAAGGAGGTAGCCAAGGAAATGACGAATCTACCTCGCTCAACGAAAGACAAAGAGAGAAACGCAATGGAGTCTCAAGCATGGGAGAAGGGCAATAACAACAATGATAAAGGGAAGGCTTCCCACGAAGAAGCAAAGAAAAATAAAGAAGCTCTCGAACACCCAATAGACAAAGCCTATGCGGTATCGAAAGAAGATTTGAGGAGATTTCACACTTTCCGGAGCAACCACGAAGGGCTTCTAACTGCGATACAAGTTCTGCAAAACACTTACCAACAGGTATCCTTGTATAATTTGTTGGCTATGAGTCCAGGGTTCAGGGGTGAAGTAATTGCTGCCATCAATGGGCTAGACCCGGGCACCATAATAAGTGGCGGGCAAGGCCCAAACACTCTACTATCTCCACACTTCCCCATGCCATCAGCCTACAGTTCGGAGCTCACCAAAATGGCACCCCTCATCGATTACAAAAGTCCCAGATTAACGGTAAGAATAAAGGGAACTCCTTTGGTGGGAGTAATAATAGATGGGGGGTCTGGAATCAATCTTATGCCTGAATATACCATGATATCTTTGAGTCTAAAACCTACTACGGCTGCACATTTCACAATCTCATTAGCAGACCAGAGCACGGTAAGTCCTTTGGGTATAGTAGAAGAGGTAGAAGTCACTATCCAAAATCTGAAATTTGTATTAGATTTTGTTGTAATAACACTTCCAAAGGTTAAGGGAGGATTTCCCTTGCTAATTGGAAGACCATGGCTACGACACAGCAAGGCAGTACATGATTGGGGCAGCGATACTCTATGGGTAGCCGGGCCTAATAAAGTAATGATGCAACTCCAAATGGAAGGAGGAACCGATGAAGCTCTAGGAACCTCTCAAATCGTCTTATACCCAGAGAAGACCTCATAACCAAACCACACTGATAAAGGAGAGGGAGAAAGACCAACAGAGGCCGAAGGACAAGCTTCCAAGAGCAATGATTTGGGCAACAACACCACCACCGTGGACCCTCAACCAGAGAGAAACAACAAGATTGGGGGTACAATGGCCTGGAAATGGCACAGAGGTAACTTCTCCTCCCTACTCCTCAAGCAGGGCGAGTCCACCAACCACATGTCCCAACTGGGCAAGTCCACCAACCAGTCCAAGCTGGGAAAGTCCACCAACCACTCTTCCCATCTCCTCGAATCGGGCGAGCCCACCACCTCCTACAGAAGAGAATGTATGGGCGAATGTATCCGCCTTCTGGATACCTCAAAATTGGACCACTCCAGAAGCATGGGCTCCATTCTCAACACAAGGGCACCTTAGCTGGGCACCAGATTGGTGCCACTTACCCTCCTGTTTGGGCTACACCAACAATTGAGTGGACTGCACAGTGGGCATCTGTGCAGCCAGAGAGAAACAACAAGATTAGGGGTACAATGGCCTGGAAATGGCACAGAGGTAACTTCTCCTCCCTACTCCTCAAGCAGGGCGAGTCCACCAACCACATGTCCCAACTGGGCAAGTCCACCAACCAGTCCAAGCTGGGAAAGTCCACCAACCACTCTTCCCATCTCCTCGAATCGGGCGAGCCCACCACCTCCTACAGAAGAGAATGTATGGGCGAATGTATCCGCCTTCTGGATACCTCAAAATTGGACCACTCCAGAAGCATGGGCTCCATTCTCAACACAAGGGCACCTTAGCTGGGCACCAGATTGGTGCCACTTACCCTCCTGTTTGGGCTACACCAACAATTGAGTGGGCTGCACAGTGGGCATCTGGCGAATATCATGTACAGACCACACCAGATTGGACCATTTACCCTCCTGTTTGGGCTACACCAACAATTGAGTGGGCTGCACAGTGGGCATCTCGCGAATATCATGTACAAACCGAACCTTTGAAAGGTAATCTTCACATTAAAGAAGAGAGGGAAGAACTTAACGAGGAAACACAAGAACTTTCAGCAGCGGATCTAGATGATTTAATGGATTGGATTGAAGAAACTAACCACGTTTCATGCTTCACAATAGCTGTCAAAGATAAAGAAGAAGAAGAACCTGTAGTAGAATCTATAGTGCTAGGTACACCAGCTAAGGATCATAAAAGAGGTAAGCACTCAAAGGAAATCTCCATGAAAAGACAACAAGAAAAAGAAGAGGTAGAAGATTGCATGCTTCCAGTAGAAGAGGTCCCACTTGGATGGCTCCAAGAGAAGGAACAAGACATCTCTATCAACGACAACCCAGCCTTCACCAAAGAAATGCTCTCCAAAGAAGAGGAAAGAAAGATGGAAGAGCCGGTCAAAGAAGTTAACTAAGGAGGAAAAGATACCCTGCAAACTCTTCTACTCGCGAGCTGGTTATGGGATAATCCTCTACTTCTCACAGAGGTAATAACATTCATGAGCAGTTTTAAAGATGTATTTGCTTGGAGCTACAAGGATTTGACAGGGATACTGAAAGAGCTGGGCATCCACACCATTCCTCTTGTAGCTGAGGCGCGACCGATCAGAGGTAAAATTTATAGGTTGAATCCAAAATACGCAGATGCAGTCAAGAGGGAAATCCAGAAGATGGAGGAAGCAGGTATCATAGTTCTTGTGGAGCATTCCAAATGGTTATCTTCTAAGGTTATCGCTCCTAAAAAGCAATCAAATAAAATTAGGGTTTGTGTGGATTTCCGAGCTCTAAATAAGGTAACCATCCCCGACGGGTTCCCTACACCTTTCTCTTAACAAGTGCTCAAAGAGGTTGCAGGTCACGCTCTATAAAGCTTCATGGACGGTTTCAACGGGTATAACCAACTCGAAATCCATCTCAAAGATCGATCGAAGACTGCATTTGTAACACCATGGGGAACCTATATTTACACAAAGATGGCTTTCGGCCTTAGGAATGCACCTGCCACCTTCAACAGAGCTGTGTATCTGATTTTTAACAAGCTACTTCTAAAAATTTTGAGGATTTTTATGGATGACTTTTTAGCCTTTTCCGGAGCACCCTGTTCCACCACAATAGAAAATGTGCCAAAACACCTAAAACAGCTAGAACAGGTATTCCAGCGTTGTAGGAAACAGGCCTCAAGCTGAACCCCAACAAATGTCACTTCCTTGTGACACAAGGTACTTTATTGGGGCATGTAGTCTCAGCTCAAGGTATGACTCCGGATCCTGATAAGGTAATTTCGATTCTCAAACTTCCAAGGCCAATCAATGCTAAAGAAGTTAAAAGCTTCCTAGGACACACTCGGTATCACAGGAAATTCATCCGCATGGATGCAGAAGTAACACGATCGCTTTCACGTCTAACTAGTAAGAGCTTTCCTTTCCAATGGTTTGGAGAAGAAGAAGCTGTTGTCACTTACTTGAAGCAAAGGTTGGCATCCGCTCCTATACTTATCTCACCTGATTGGTCTAATACCTTTCATGTACATGTCGATGCAAGTTTGTATGCAGTGGGTGTTGTCTTCACTCAACCAAGTAAGGTACACAAATTAGATCAACCTATTCACTATGCTAGTAGGCTTCTCTCAAAGCCTGAAAGGAATTACAACACCACGGAGAGGGAGGCTCTAGCCATTGTGTTTGCGCTTAAGAAGTTTAGGCACTACCTATTGGGCACCATGTTTACGGTGATTACGGATCATCTTGCTAAACAAGCCTCAAGTTGCAGGAAGAGTATGGAGGTGGCTATTGCTCTTCTAAGAATTCGACTTTGAAGTAGTCCAAAGAAGTGGACAACAACATGTCATCGTAGACCATCTCTCTCGTATCAGACACCCCTCCAAGGAGGCCAAGGGCATTGATGATGACTTTCTAGACACTGGTGTATACAAGGTAAATGTCACCGCCAAATGGTATGATGATTTGACTCATCTTCTATCCAAAGGTCAATTTCGCCCTGGAGCAACCCCATTAGAGAAACGAAGCTTGCTACTAAAAACCGAAAATTTCATAATAGTAAAAGATACTCTTTACAAAATTGGCCCTGACGGAATGTATAGGAAGTGTCTCCAACCTCATGAGACAAAGAATGTCCTCAGGTTGGCACATGAAGGTCAAACCAGTGGACATTTCCTTAGGCATATCATTGCACTGAAGATACTTCAAAGTGGACTATGGTGGCCATACCTGTTCCGGGATGCCACAAAATTTGCAAAAGCCTGTGAGACATGCAAGAGGTGTGCACCAAAGCAAGCTCAACAAAGGCACGAGCCTCTCAATATATCAATAGCATGGAAACCCTTTGAACATTGGGGGCTCGATTTTATAGGGCCAAGATATCCAGCCGCACGTGATTCCAATGCTAAGTACAAGGAATGCTAAGTACCTCCTTGTAGCTACCGATTATGCTACAAAGTGGGCTGAAGTAGTGGCAAGTAAAGAATGTACTGCAGACACGGTGGCCTCATTTCTGTATAAGCATATCTTTTGCAAGTTTGGATGTCCTATTGAGGTAACCACAGACCAAGGGACTCATTTTATTAACCAAGTCTTGACTTTGATATTTGAGAAATATCAGATATTTCATAGGAAGTCTTGTGCATACTATCCTAGAGCTAACGGTCAAGCGGAAAGTACTAATAAAGTACTAATGCTCCTATTATGTAAGACATGTCTTCAATTTCTAGAGACGTGGGGACAAGCCTACCTAGGCACCTTGTGGGCTTACAGAACATCATTCAAAGCCACAACCGGGCATACTCCATTCGAGCTTGTCTATGGAATTCAAGCAATTGCTCCATTCGAGTTCCTACACGGTTCACATAGAATCGGCACAAACAGGATGAACAATTTCTCTGCAGCACTGGCGGCTAACTTCGTAAGACTACACCTTCTTGAAGAAAAGAGAAAGTTAGGGAATGAACAGCTGAATAGTAATGCAGGAAAGAAGAAAGAAAGAGCATGATGCACATCTCTGGACCTCTCATATCAAAGAAGGGTCCTTGGTTCTGCTCTATCATCCACGCCTCTTCGAGAAAAGATAAAAAAAGAAGCTTATACCAAGGTGGCATGGACCTTTCAAAGTTGTATGTACACTTCCAAAAGGTGCAGTACAAATCTCCACATTAGATGGGAAGCTTTTACCCTTGGTGAATGAATCCAAGCTTAAAATCTATGTGGAATAATAGCATCTGGTGGCAGATGGATAGCTTGTACATACTGTATATATGAAGTTTTTTATTTGATTTTCAAGATGAAGAAGAGTATACAGATGTACCTCATCATGGTAGATTCATTCCTCTCCTATCTATCTAGTTCTATCTCTTCATGTTTCCCTCCTATCTATCTTCCATCTTTTGGGTGCCATCATGCATCCACTAGTCTATCATAAGACTTCGAATAATTGTTCCCTCCCCTTAGACCTCTATACCCAACCTTAAAGTTCCCAAAGCTCTTCTTTCCCAATATTTGTTCCTTCATCGTCCATCACCTCTTCCATTCTTCTTCCTACCCACAAAATCAAAGCTTCATTCCATTTCTTACCCACTGCTATCTTCTTCACTAGGACCTAAACCCAACATACCTCATTCCTCGACTTCTATTACTTCTAATAACCTTGTTCCCTCTAATAACCCTTTCATCCATCCAATAACTTTTTCTCCCAAGCAAACCCTACATGACACCATGCAAGGTAATAATGGTGACCAACCATAGTCTCCTACACTCTGGTGACCTTAGGCGACCAACCCTCTACTTGATACCTTACTTGGGCGACCAACTACCCAAGGCTCGGAGCCTGGCGACCAACCATGGTAACAACCCCACAAAGGGCAACCAACCCCACAAAGATCGACCAACCTTGATGCATAAGGCGACGAACTACATAGATCCTTTACCTTCATACCTTACTTGGACGACCAACTAGCTACAAGCCTAGCGACCACCCATGGCGACCACCCTAGTGAAGGCTACGACCAATCTTGATGCCTAAGGCGCCCAACTACATGAGCCCTCTACTTGGTACCTGACTTAAGCGACCAACCATCCCCTAGTAATCTCACTAGGGCGACCAACTTCCTACGGATTACAACAGAGGCGACCAACCATCACCTAATCCTCTCATCAGAGCGACCCACTTCCTAGAGGGGCGACCAACCACATGCTTGGCGTCCACATGCTACGACCCTAGTCACCATATTCACAGATGAGTAGGCGTCGAATTTTCAAACGCTAGAAATGATTCACTCGTATTACAACTCACTTCACAAATGCTAAGAGAAGGCAAATCACATGCTACGCCACGTGGAATATTCTGCAACACTTGGGATATCCAAATTTAACCAACACGCACTAATTTAAGAAGACTGACACTATTATTAGACCCAAATATGGCGATAAAAGAAGTCCCATCCAAACTCTCTCCATCAACGTAGATTCACTCGGCTTCTCCCGTGGCACCTCTCTCCAATACCCTTCCAATCAGTGCTCAGCAATACTCTTCCACTCAGCGCTCAACCGACTCAACGCTCTGCTCTCCCTCGCAAAAATTGATTGCAGTGCGCTTCATCACAAGCTTGCTTACCTTCTACGATACCTCTTCCATCACTCAGTGCTAATTACTCCAACTCCTCTTCCATCCTCTTCCATCACTCAGTGTTGATTACTCCAACTGTATCTTCCTATCCATTTCTCCAACTCCTCTTCAATCACTCAGCGAGTAAACTATATCTACTTATCCAACTAATATCCTCCACCATTATTTATCTAGGCAGAGATGGGCAATTGACAACGAGCTTCCCATAGGATACTCCACCACGTAGGGAGCTTCGAGTTCAAATTCAAGGACACTCCACGAGGGAGCTTAAGTTAACTACTATCCCACACTATCGTGGGATAAAACAACAACCAACTCCTGAACGAACTCCTTCAGCATTAAGTGCCAATTAGGCAACCAACTCCTGCTAAAGTTGGCAACCATCTCCTCTAAAACAACTCCTCAGGATGACCAACTCCTGCTCAAGTACAAACAGGGCGACCAACTCAAGCTCACTCCTCCTCAAGGCGACCAACTCCTGCTAAAGTACAAACAGAGCGACCAACTCAAGCTCACTCCAGCTCCTTAGCACTCCCAGGCGACCACCTCGATTCGCTTTACCTCACCAGGTGACCAACTCGATTTTTTTTTACCTCACCAGGCTGGTAAACTCTTTTCGTACTCTCCTCTATCGGGTGCACATCTTCTACTCTCTTCTTCTGAATACAATTATGGCATCACTCAACAGATACTGTATCGAGGATTCGGGCTCTGAATTCCGACTTGATACAGAGTCGGGTTCAAGAGCCTCTTCACCTACATTTGGGGACGATTCTAGAAGGTCATTGAATGTGGCCTCTGAGGAAATTCCGAGCGAGTCAGAGTCACTTCTACAAGAAACTCCTACCAGCAGACCCTCTGTCTCACCAGCAACTCCGAATCTGCAAAATCCACATACTGTTGCTACGACCACAGAAGTATCAATTTCGATTCCTGAGGAAACCTCTTTGAAGATTGACCTTTCAATCTCGGGTATACTGACAGAAGCCTTCAGCGAAGAAGAGTTACAGAGAATGGGACTTTCCAACTTGGCTAAGGCTACTATGCCCTCCATGCTGCACCCACATGAATATGGTAATGATTTGATTACCATGTTTAAAACATTTCCTTCGCTTCCGCAAAGAAGAATTACCAAGGAAAGGCTTGCTATCATGCTGGGTACTACGGATATTAGCGAGACAAAGAAGCATGGCACTTATGCAGATTTAAGCGTTAAAGATGTTCTCCAAGCGTGCCTTTCAAACTTCTCCATCTCCACAGATTTCGGCGAAGCTATCGCAAAAAAGCTCATATTATTCAAAGCCTTCCTCTTGCTAAAAGATAACCTTCATTTCACGGATATCAAAATTTGCGAGCCTCTATATTGCTTTATGAACGCGAAACCGTATCTGTATCACAAGTTACTCTTACAGAGCTTGGCAGAGCGCAGGAAAAGATACGCACAGCATGTCTCAAGGAAAGTGCAAGCCTTCAAGGTAATCGGTGGGCATATGATGGTATACATATATAGATATTTTTCTTCACAGCCAGACTCTCCACATCCGACTCCAAGGCCACTTCAGACTCAAGGCAGGCCACTCACGCTAGGACAAAAAGAACAGCCAAAGTGCAAGCCGACCCAAGGAACTTTCTAGACAAACTCCCTATAGATCAGCAAAGATATACCAGACGATCGAAAAAGGTACGCACTTCCTTGCCTGTTATCCGCCTAGTACCCGCCTCATCACGACCATCATCCCAACCAGCATCCACTTCAGCCACCGCCACCCGCCACTTCTCCTATTCAGCCTGTTCAGCCAGTTCAGCCAGCAACCTCACCTCCACCGATGCCAACTATTCAGGTATCGGATGCCGCCCTTATGCACTCTAGCCATTCTAGCCCTGTGCATAATAATCCTATTCCACCAACATCTCCACCACTACCCACACAACCTATCCCTACCTGTACTACACCCTCCAATACCCTAACACCTACACCACCTGCATCTCATCAACATAACCCTACCATACTTCAAAAACCATCATTAGAATCTAGTGAAAACCCCTCCCTCACCTATACCTTCAGAAACAGCCCAGTAGCAGATATAGCTCCTCAACCCCCACTTCCCTTCAACCCCACCCAAATGGAAATTTACCCTCGCATAGATCTCCGGCACCTCTTTGCTAAGAGCAACACCCAAAATCCGGAGAGCTTACCATTCAGCCAAAGATATAAGATGAATTTGTGGCCACCCGTTCCCAGTAACTTGAAGGAGGTATCACAGATGGAAGTGTCTAACAGAGTAATTGACCTAATACTCAGCAAACTCCATAACGAAGATCGACAAGCGTGCGCTGATTTAGAGTATCGGATACGACATCACATCCGGCTGCTCAACGAAGAAAGGTTGAGAGTCTGTCTAATCAACAAGGAAATGGACTTGCAGGTAAAGGATTTCTCATCAGCTTGTAGGAATCTGATGGAAAATCCAGATGCCTTGGCCAACGCGTAGGAAAGAATAAAAGAATTAGAGGCGGAAAATTTGCAGCTCAAGAAACAGAGGGATGCGTATAAAACCGAATTCGATCTCTTGAAGCATGTTCTAGCTTCTGATCCAGACGATGTACCCTCTACATCCACTCTACCAGAAGGAGAGAGACCTCAGGACATACGCACAGGAAAGCTCTAGCGACAGATTGACTTCATAAATTCCATTTCCATTGAGTTTTCTAGCTTCTTTTTAACATAAGTGTTGTAGAAACATTGTATCTTTTGAAATTGGATATATCGAACATCTATTTTTCTATATATAGCCATTTCCTTCTTGTAATGTAATAATTGTAAGTTACTATATCTCTCCGAGGCGGAGAGACAATAGAGGCGGGCAACCTGTAGAATAAAAATTTTTTGATGTATCAAGCTAAAGAAGACAAAGAACACAAAACTGGATGTCTGGTGGCAAAGTACAGGTAATGGGCGCCAAGACGCCCAAGTGCAGAATTTGGGCACAAGGTGGCCAAAGTGGTGAAATTGGGAGCCATGAGGCCCAAGTGCAGAAAGTGCGCGTCGCCACGCCCAACTACAGAAATTGGGCGCAAGGTGGCCCAAATGGCAAAATTGGGCGCCAAGTGGCCCATGTGCAGAAATTAGGCACCATGACGCCCAAGTCTTGGAATTGGATGCCATGGCGCCCAAATATTCAAAGAAGGCGCCGGAAGGCCTGGACACATCTGGCGAGACTTGGAGAGCTAGAACACTGACAAAGGAGGCTGAGGGGGACCAGACCACTCATCACATTAGGACAAAGTTTGGCACCTGAGCACCACCCTGTCCTACCCACTGGCAAATGTAACTGCCTATGCAATTACTTCCCCATAACTCCTTGTAACAGACTCTTCTCCCAATGGTAGCCTACCTTATTCTATAAAAGGGGAAGCACCTCCACACATCGAGGGGGGAGAGAGGGACACCCAGATACACATCTAGATACAAGAGCACAGAGCACCATTAGAACAGCACATCATCACATAGTAGTAGAAGGGTGTAAGTGATAGAGAGGTTGCTCAGGTCTTATCATTAGTTAAAGAATTCAGCCTTGCTCACGGACCAGCATCCTACTAGCTGGTGCTAGTGTGAAGAGTCCTGGGGGATGAGAAGACGAATCACTAGCTGATGGCTATTGCCACATGTGTATAAGATGTGGATTTAAAGATTAGTGTTGCTTGTCTCATATGCCTTGTTCCATTGATGCATTGTAGTAATTTATAATTGGGGTTTTGTTTTGTAATACTCCAGGAGTAGTGCATTTTGCATTCCCTGTACCCACATCTATCATTTCACTGCCTACATTAGGTGGACTCAGATATGGATGAGAATGTACAATGGGAGTAGGGAGAGTGCAAAAACATCGGATGATCTGTGCTGAAAAAATAAGGAAGGATTGGAAGTGCTAATACATGGAAATTGAAACTCCTAGTCCCTATGATTTTATTTGGATGCTACAGTCCCCCACCTCAAGCTCTTGCACTCCTCTCGGTGCATTGACAATCCATGTTGACTGGCTGCTTATTGAGTACAAAATGTAAAGATGAGAGAAACAATACCAAAAGGCAATTGTATACAAGCTTCCTATTGCGATGAATGCATCAAGTATGGCACGCCTTTACCCTAGAAATGTTTACCAGAGGAGCATTGACAATCCATGTTGACTGGCTGCTTATCGAGTACAAAATGTAAAGATGAGAGAAACAATACCGAAAGGCAATTGTATACAAGCTTCTTATTGCAATGAAGGAATCAAGTATGGTACGCCTTTACCCTAGAAATGTTTACCAGAGGAAGATCTCCACCTTCAAGGGTGGATAATTTTACCGCACCTTTAGGGACTACTGTAACTACCTTGTAAGGTGTTCCCAACTTCGGGGCCAACTTTCCTCCTTGAGGTGGAAGTTGATGGAGGAGGACGAGCGATCCTCCCTTGATCTTCTTGGTTTGTAAATGGGCATCATGAGTTTGCTTCCTTGAACCTTCTTTCTTGTATCCATGCAAGCCTTTGCCTAGATTGGTTCCTCACTTCTTCAAAAGCCATAAGGCATTTAGCCATGGATTCTTCCATTATACCCTTTTGCTCATGCAATTGCATTTTGATGATAAAGTCACAAGGGCCACGTGCTTGCATCCTAAATGAGAGTCGAAATGGAGTAACTCGTGTGGTGGCCCATACAGCTCCAATCATGGCTGTTGGCCAAGAAATTGTGTGTTGAAAACATATCTTTCGCATGATGGAGAGTATTATCTTATTGGAGCTTTCTGCTTGACCGTTAGCTCGGGGGTAGCATGCACATGATTTAGTTACTAAGATCCTTTGATGTGAGACCCTTTGATGACGCTATATGACCCAATAAATTACCTTTGGTTACTAAGAAGTGAAACTTCCCTGGATTTAGTTTTGATCCTGTCTCCTTGCATCTTTCAAATACTTCTTTTAGATGCTCCTTGTGTTAAAGAATATCTTGAGCCACATATCTTTCCCCTTGACCTGAAAAGATGGAGAAATCATCCATAAAAATTCTTAAGAAGGTAGTAAGCCATTTACCCAAAATCAAGTACATAGCACGATTGAAAGTAGTAGGAGAATTATTCAATCCAAAAGCCAGTCTTGAGTAGACATATGTGCCCCAAGGAGTGAAAAATGTTGTCTTTTCTTTATCATCCGGATGCATAGCTGTTTGATTATACCGATTGAATCCATCTAAAAAGCTATACAAGTTGTGACCCGTAACTTCTTCTAGTACTTGTTCGATGAAGGGTTGGGGAAACCCATTCTATATGGTTACTATGTTCAAGGCTTTAAAGTCAACACAAACTCGGATCTTACCACTATCCTTTTTGGGCACTATTACCATTGATGAGAGCCATCTAGAGTGCTCTATAGAATGGATGATCCCAATTTCTTCTAGTTTTGCTAGCTCCATATGTAATGATTCTACATATTTGGGGTTAAGTCTATATAGTTTGCTTCAAACTGGGATCACACCTTCAATGAGAGGAATTCGATGAAGCCCCATCTCTTCAAGATATCTTGTTAGGTCCTTATATGACCGTGCAAATACATTTGGGGTTAAGTCTACTTGGTTTGATTCAAACAATGAGAGGAATTCAATGAAGCCCCATCTCTTCAGGAATTCCTGTTAAGTCCTTATATGACCATGCAAAATCATTTTTACAATGTTGCTACATTGATATAACTTCATGTTTAAAAGAAGGAAAATTCCCCAACCACTTAGCTATCCACACCATTTGTGGCTCGTCTGCTCAGCTGGCTGAAGTACTTCTTCAATTAAAGAGTCTTTCTTAGATTTTTCTTTGAATGCCTTCAAAGAGTATACAGATGTAGATTCAATTCGAAACCTTGAAATCTTCTCCTCCATCCATGTAGAAGGAATTTCCTGCAAGGGTAACTCAATCTGCCGGTCTATTGTCTTGCTTTTCGCTCCCTTGTCTGCCTCATTGTCTGCACAATGTGGATGTTGATCTTGACTCGAGTACTTGCTTTGCTCCTCACCTTCCCTGCTCACAACCTGGTGCACAGCTTGATAATTATCTTGAGTGCTGCCCTTTAAAAGATGATACAATTTTGGTCCAACCCCCTCTTTATTGTGTTCATTCTGGTTATTTGAATTATCTAATGGATCATTATTACAAAGATTGACTGCTGGACCTTTCATACAGCTATTGCTGAGACTAATATCATGCCTAAAATGGTTATTACAATCATGAGAAACCTGAGTTACATTAGGTATTTTACTAGGAGTTGATATCTTTATATCGTCCTGAGTTTTTATCTCAGCCTTGTAGGCTGAGACTTGCTCCATCCAAGGGTGATTCGTGTTTTATAATTGGACCATGATTGTGTACAGGATCAAGGTCCAGCATAAAACCATTGTCCAATGTATGATCTTTCACTAGAGGCTAACCCATCTGCTGCCAATGATTGAGTGGACTGATATGCTCCTCATAATCCACAAGTCTAGTGTGGTCCAGCCAGCTATGGTCTTCCATAACAGTAGAATCTTCACTGCTTCGTATTGCACCTCCCAGAGAGAGGTTTTTAATCCAGCACCTTCTTTTGGTCCAAAGTCCTCTTTACTACAAAAGTTTTAACATGCAGAGATACACATAATGCCTTACCATACCCTTGTTTAGCTGACTCGCTTGACATTTGCATGAACTCAGAAGGCTTGTTCAGCTCCTCAATTTCCACTTGGCAGCACTCCAAGTTACCCATTAACCAAGAGAGCAAAGCATCATCTTCTTTGGAAGGATAAATTTGCATTATATTTGTAAGCTTGTCCTTGGTTGGTTCCATATGCAATTGGATGTGGTTGTCTCTTGAGGTTGTTACCCAAAAATATTTTTACCCCAATCTTGAAGTGCTAGGGCTTGTCGTAGCCATGGCCTTCCAAGCAAGAGCGGAAAGGAACTCTCTTGTAGTAATGAAATGACCACAAATTCCAGCTCAAATGAGCAACCTTATATAGATTGTTACCTTTTCTACCACTCTAAGAGGACCTTGCGTTGATCAGCTAAGGTGATTGTGAATGGTGCACTTTTGGTAATAGAGAGCAACGTCTTCATGGTAAACTATAGCATGAAATTGATACCCAAACCCTTATCAATGATGACTCCTGTGATTAAGGTGTCTTTAATTTCCACAGTCAATTTAGAGCTTTTATAATCAGCTACTTCCGATGGAGGAAAGTCGACTAAAACCCTTCTCTGGAGCATAGTGGTTAGCAACGGGATGGCAACGTCGTAGGCAACGGGTTGCTAACGCATTAGCAACGGGTTCAAGTTGCGAACCCCAAGTTGCGATAAAGTTGCGTACAAATCAGTTTTTATTTTAGATTTTTTAAAATACTAGATATCCTAGATATAAAAATCCTCCTATTGATGTTTAAGCACCATTTAAAAGGCATGAAAACAAGACCTGTTAACATTTATACAGTGTTCATATCAAATATACAAGTTGTCGATGTGTCTTGTCATGTACATAGACACACACATACACACACACACACACACACACACATATATATATATATATATATATATATATATATATATATATATATATATATATATATATATATATATATATATATATATATATATATATACACACACACAGAGAGACACACACACACACACACACATATATATATATATATATATATATATATATATATATATATATATATATATATATATATATATATATACATATACATATACATATACATATACATATACATATACATATACATATACATATACATATACATATACATATACATATACATATACATATACATATACATATACATATACATATACATATACATATACATATACATATACATATACATATACATATACATATACATATACATATACATATACATATACATATACATATACATATACATATACACATACATACATACATACATACATACATACATACATGCATACATGCATACATACATACATACATACATACATACATACATACATACATACATACACACACACATATACATACATACATACATACATGGATTATATTATATTACATACATAGCAGTAAATATATACTACATACATACGTGTAATGTAATACACACATTTGTATATACATATACACATAGTATATACATATTACATTTATACACAACACATAGATGCATACATACATGATACACACATGCATACATATTATGTGTTGGGGATAAAGGCCCCAAGGACTCTCCTTTTGTATATTTTGACCCTTCCATGTGAAAGCTCTCTTTGAGAGCTTTCCAGACATATTTTTGTTGTATTTTTTGGACCCCAAATTGGGGAGTTATAGGCATTTACATTATTTTTATGACTTTTGGTCATTGGCCATGTGTGAACATGCCCAAATGACCTAAAAGTCACTTATCAATAAGACTTGGTCCCAAATCTCTCATAACTTGATTGGGACTTCTTCAACTTCAGCTTCTCCATCTTCTTCTCCAAATTTCTGCGCAGGTTTCTCTCTCTACTTTCTCTCTTCTCACGCAGCAGCCCACTCCCTTGGTGTTTGGAGCAACCGAGCACACCACGACGTAGCTCTCCTCGGCCTCTTTCAACTGGTATCAGAGCTTTGAGCTGTTCCATCGCGACAAAGTTGCTCGAAGTGCTTTTCTACTTCAGCCTATGTTGAGCTCAAGGTGTTTTCTTGCAATTTGGGAGAATTTCATCGCGAAAAACCTTCTTTTTTCGCGATAAAAGTGCTGTTTTTGGAGGATTACTTCATCCGGAGCAAAGCTGAAGCAAATTTTGTGCTTTTTAGAGAGTTTCATCGCGAAGAATCTCTTTTATTCTTCTTTTTGTATCCCCACAGGTCTTTTTCAGCATCCACATTGCTGATTTTTTCATCTACAGGTCTTTTGTGGAAGAAATTCTCTCATTTTTCAAGTGGGAGGACATGCACAAAGATTGAGGAAGTGCATACTTGCTGGAAACTTATTACAGTAGGTCATTTCTCTGATTTTACAGGTCATATTGCTGCAAAAATTGGGGCTTTTGTGAAAACAAGCACCCATTGCCTTGGTTTTACATCTATGTATGCCTTTTGTGGTAGAAAACAACAAATTTGTTGTTTTTGATGCAATTACAGCTTGCTGGAATTTTCTGAAATTTTCTGCAGAAAATTTCAGAAATTGTTTTTTGCAAGTTTTGAACAGTTTTTGGGCTTAATTTCTCAGCTATAGTCTCCTAAGGTAATTGCGCACAGGACAGCAGGTGAATTTTACCTTTTTGGTGAAATTTTGAAGCTCTTAGTGTGCAAACATGGCCTCTACCTCCTCTGATGTCAAAAGCTTGTTTGAGATCAAGAGATTTGAAGGTAATGGTTTCGATTTGTGGAAAGAGAGAATGTTGGGCATCCTCTTTCTTAAAGATTGTGAAGGGGCTCTTGAGGAAGTCAAGCCTGAAGATATGACAGATGCAACATGGATGAACCTAAACAAGAAGGCCATCACTTACATCAAGATGGCTGTATCAGATGAAATCTTAGTGGATTTGAAAGGCCTTACAACTGCTTTTGAGGTATGGGAGAAGCTGAAAGCCACTTATGAAAATACCACGCCTGTAAATCAAGTGCATCTTATGCGTAAGCTAGTGTGTATGCAGCTTGATGAGTCAAAAAGTGCGGCTGAGCACTTATCTTTGTTTACAGGTACTCTTTCACAATTGCAGGACTCTGGATTACCTCCATTTGATGATAAGCTTAAGGCCATCTTCTTGTTGATGACCTTACCTGATTCGTGGGAAACATTGGTTGTTTCACTTTCGAATAGCCCCAGTCTTACCTTTGATGGTGTAAGGGGTTCTATTTTGAATGATGAAATCAGGAGGAAAGCTAGTGGAGAGGGCAGTGGTTCAGCCAATGTGGCTAGAGGAAGAACAGAAAAGAAAAGTGGAAATGTACAGAGGAACAGGAGCAAAAGCAAAGGCAAGGCTGAAGTGACTTGTTATCAATGTGGTAGGAATGGTCACAAGAAGCCTGATTGCAGATTCTATAAAGCTGAACTAGAAAGAAAGAAGAACACAGGTGACAGGAAGAAAAAGGACACCAAGAATGAAGCACATGATACCTCAACGGACAAAGACAAAGAGAAGGCCAATGTGGCCTCTAGTGTCATCATTGAGGAGCTATCAGATGCAGAAGATATACTTTGTGCTACTATGGAAGCAGAGCATGCTGAAGTTATTGATCCTTCTATTAATATTCATGCACAAGATATGCAGATCACAAAGAGGGATTTGATTGATGCCTTGCTTACTGTGAATGATGCTTTGTCACAAACATGGATTGTAGATTCAGGTGCATCGTTTCATGTAACTCCTATTAAGGAGTGTTTCACTACCTTTCATGCAGGCAGCCATGGACATGTATATCTTGGAAATAACCATGCTTGTTCAATTGAAGGTATTGGCACAGTGCATCTCACAGTGGATGGTACCAATGAGCTGGTTTTGCATGATGTAAGGTATGTACCAAGCATCAAGAAAAGCTTATTGTCTGTTGGGCAAATGGATATGCATGGATATAGTACCCTCTTTGAGAAGGGGTCATGGAAGCTTATCAAAGGCTCTAGGCTGATTGTTAAAGGTACAAAGAAAGGGACTCTTTATTGCTTGCATGGTAAAGCCTTGCTGGGCAAGTTTATTGCTTTGGCTGAAATCCATTCACATATGGAATTATGGCATAAAAGGCTTGGTCACATGAGTCAAAAAGGCCTTGATAAACTATGTAATTTGGACAAGTTTGATGCTAAAGGCTCAAAACTTGATTTTTGTAATGAATGCCAATATGGTAAGCAAGTAAAGAATTCTTACTACTCTGGTGTCTCTCGTAAGTCTAATGTGCTTGATCTTGTTCATTCTGATGTTTGTAGCATGCCCACAAAATCTATGGGGGGTGCTCTTTACTTTGTTTCTTTTGTAGATGATTACTCTAGGAAGCTTTGGGTATATTTGTTAAAATCTAAAGATGAAGCCTTTGCTGCATTTAAGAAATTTCATGCATTTGTGACCACTCAAACATGTAGAAAGCTGAAATGCTTACGTACAGATAATGGGGGTGAGTTTACAAGTGCTGAATTTTATAGATTTTGTGAAAATCTTGGTATTAAGAGGGAGCTAACAGTCCCATACAGCCCCTCTTCCAACGGTGTGGCTGAAAGGTATAATAGGACTTTATGTGAGAGGGTGAGATGCATGCTGTCCACAGCTAATCTCCCTCATGGATTTTGGGGAGAGGCTTTGAAAACTGCAGTTCATGTTTGCAATCGATCCCCTCATATGTCCTTAAAAGGTGGCATTCCAGAAGAGGTTTGGTCTGGCAAACCAGCTTCATATGACCACCTACGCATCTTTGGTTGCGATGCTTTTGTGCATATAAGGCCTGAGTTGAGAAGCAAGTTAGATGCAAAGTCCATGAAAGGAATCTTCATGGGTTATGGAGATGAAGGTGAAATGGGCTACAGGATTTGGCTATCTCAACTCAAGAAGGTAATACGCAGCCGAGATGTTGTATTTAATGAGGCAAGGCTGCTCAAAAACAATTGTGCCTCTAAAGAAGACCATAAAAGAGTCAAATTTCAGCATGTACAGCCACCAGTTAAATCTGATATGGACCCTCGGGATGCACCACATATGGCTGGAAATGACAATGAGCCCGTGGTTATTGAGCCAGATGATGCTGGACAGCAAAATGATGCTCCTGAAGGGCATATGCAGCCACCTATTCATGCTGAAAACAGGGCTGGAAATGATGTACAGCAGCCTGTTAACAATGAAGAAGTTAATGTACCTCCTGATGTAGATCCATTGCCTGGTAATGTTGATCATTGGGTAAGAAGATCTATACGTCCTAGGAGGCGAGTGAATAGATATGATCCCTCTATACATTATATTATGTTATCAGATGAGGGTGAGCCTCTTACTTATAAAGAGGCAAAGCTATGTGAGCACAAGAAGAAGTGGGAGTTAGCCATGCAGGAAGAGATAAAGGCCTTGCATGCAAATGATACTTGGGATTTGGTTGAGTTACCCAAAGGAAGGAAAGCCATTCCAAACAAGTGGGTGTACAAAATCAAAACTGTTGATGGCAAACCCAAGTATAAGGCAAGGCTGGTTGCTAAGGGATATGCCCAAAAAGAGGGCATTGATTTCCAAGAAGTGTTCTCTCCAGTGGTGAAAATGACCACTTTACGTGTGTTGTTTGCTCTCACAGCTGCCTTGGATTTGGAATTATTCCAAATGGATGTTAAAACAGCCTTTTTGCATGGTGATTTAGATGAAGAGCTGTACATGAAACAGCCAGAAGGATATGCCATTCCTGGAAAAGAGCATCTGGTATGCAAACTGAAAAGGAGCTTGTATGGGCTGAAACAGGCCCCCAGACAATGGTATAAGAAGTTTGATGCATTTATGCTCAAACATGGGTTTAAAAGAAGCCATGCAGATCATTGTTTGTACACGAAAAAGGATGAAGATGGCAGCCCAATTATTCTTGTACTGTATGTAGATGATATGCTGCTGGCTGGGAAGAAAAAGAGCACTCTGAATGCTCTAAAACAGCAGCTGAACTCTGCATTCTCAATGAAAGACCTTGGGGAAGCTGAGCATATTCTTGGTATGCGTATAAAAAGGGATAGACAGCAGCATACTTTGCAGGTATCCCAAGAAAAGTACATTGAAAAAGTGCTGGACAGATTTAATGTGGCTGATGCTAAGCCTCTTGGAGTGCCATTGCAGCCACATGTTAAGCTTTCCAAGGATGACTGTCCCAAAAATGATGATGCAGCCAGTTACATGAAGAGTGTTCCATATGCATCAGCTTGTGGTTCACTTATGTATGCTATGGTTGCCACTCGGCCAGACATTGCTCATGCAGTGGGAGTTGTTAGCAGGTTCATGGCTAATCCTGGTAGAGTTCATTGGGAGGCAGTCAAATCTATCTTGAGATATTTGAAAGGGACCAAAAGTAAATGCTTATGTTATGGAAAGGGTCCATTGGAGTTAAAAGGATTTTGTGATTCAGACATGGCAGGTGATGTGGACACACGCAAGTCCACAAGTGGCTATGTATACATCCTTGCAGGTGGAGCTATTTCATGGTGCTCTAGACTTCAGAGGATAGTTGCACTATCTACTACAGAGGCTGAATATATTTCAGCCACAGAGGCTTCCAAAGAAGCCATTTGGTTAGCTCGGCTCTGCAGTGAGTTTGGGATGCGTGAAAAGGCACCTCTTCTTGGATGCGATAGCCAGAGTGCCATATGTTTGGCAAAGAATGCCATGTTTCATGCTCGCACAAAGCATATTGATGTGAGATATCACTTCATCAGAGAGGTGTTAGAGGATGGCCTGATCACTTTGATCAAGGTCAATACTTCACAGAATCCTGCAGATGCTCTCACGAAGTGTCTACCCAAGGCACAACATCAGCTATGTATACAGATGGTGGGAGTTACTTAGCTTAAAGGAGCCTCCTTGGTCCTTTAAGTGGGAGGTTGTTGGGGATAAAGGCCCCAAGGACTCTCCTTTTGTATATTTTGACCCTTCCATGTGAAAGCTCTCTTTGAGAGCTTTCCAGACATATTTTTGTTGTATTTTTTGGACCCCAAATTGGGGAGTTATAGGCATTTACATTATTTTTATGACTTTTGGTCATTGGCCATGTGTGAACATGCCCAAATGACCTAAAAGTCACTTATCAATAAGACTTGGTCCCAAATCTCTCATAACTTGATTGGGACTTCTTCAACTTCAGCTTCTCCATCTTCTTCTCCAAATTTCTGCGCAGGTTTCTCTCTCTACTTTCTCTCTCCTCACGCAGCAGCCCACTCCCTTGGTGTTTGGAGCAACCGAGCACACCACGACGTAGCTCTCCTCGGCCTCTTTCAATTATGTACATAGTAGGTACATACTACAAAAATAGAAACATGTATATTAGATACATACATAAGTAAATACACATGCCTTTCAATAAACATCGGGTATAGATTTTAGGAATGACATCATACATACATAGATGCATATATAGATACATACATACATACATACTTACATACATACATACATAGCTACATACATGCATACATACATACATACATACATACATACATACATACATATCTTTGGGTAAACATACCAAAATAGGAATATACATCATAGATTACACATATAGCTAGTACATACATACATACATACATATTACATAACCACATACATATATATGCACTTTTTTTTCCCCTCCTTGAGGTACTAGTCTTTCTTCCTTGATCAACAATTTTTTTGTTCATAAGTTGTAAGGGTTAAGACTTGAAAGATCCTTGTGGACCATTTTTGGACTTTTGGGAAAAAAAAAATTTTGAAAGATGAGCAACCCGTAGCGAACGTGTACGCAACGTGGAGTTGCGTTGCGAAAGTTGCGAACGTTCGCAACGCGTTGCGTATGCAACACTTCTCTGGGGGGGGGGGGGGGGGGGGGGGGTGGATTCATTGATGCGTGAATGATTATCAAAAGATCGCTTCTTACCCTTGGATCTATTTGAATCAACCCGAGCCAACTTATACTGTGAAAACTATTTTTTTTTAACTCCCTGATGTTGGCGGAGGCTGTGGATGAACAAATGGTTGCTTGTTTGTGAAGATCAACAACTACCGAGTTGTAAGCACCTTCGATGTCATCTATGAGCTCCATACGTGCTATCTTTTCTTTGTTTGCCTTGTTTGTCACCACTTTGTTAGTTTCCTTCTATTGTTTGCTCTTAGACCTTCTTATAATAGGTTCAGTTCATTTAGACAAAAGAGTCACAAGCGTATTGAATAGCCCAATCTAAAGAGTACTAAGTCTACAAGATAACTACACATCTCAAGCATTTATGCTTTAAGTGTGATATATCAAATGACTTCCACATCTTGTTTATATAGAATTAGTAAGCTCCAACGAGTGGCTTAGGAAAGTTCATGGTGGAGGAGAAAAGGTGACTCACGTAGCTCTGCACCACAAGAAAGTTGGTCTGGTTCTGCACCTCACATGGGATCTGACAAATCACTTGGTCGGTCTGTACACCTTTCTCTAGAGAACTTCTATCACTCCCAATTCTATTGTCGACAAGCTTCAGAGCCACCCAATTAACTCGGTTTTACTTTTGATTACGTGTCCCCCAATTGTAGATCGATTAAAAGGGTATAATCGAAGTATGTCGTCTTTTTAAAACTTTGGTCAACTGGTATTATGAAGTCGCTTTGCTTAAAAAAGGAGGTCGACTTTTCTTCTTAGAATATATTAAGTCGACTCGGATGTTGACTTAAACATTAACTCGACTTAGATTGCGACTTCGCAATCTAATCAACTTGAACTCTTAAGTTAAGTCGACTTGGATGGACTTAAAAATTAAGTTGACTTAGATTTGACTTGAACTCTAAGTCGATTTACTACAAACTTGAGGTCCAATAAAGCCCACTTAATGTGGTAGACTAAAGACTGTGATGATAACCTTTCCACATTTATTCAAGTAGCTCCTTTCCTTGTGATGATAACCTTTCCTTGTACAATTGCAATTTCAAAGTTAAAGCCGGGGGAGTAGGCCTAGGCTGAACCTCCATTTATTTTTTATTTTTATTTTTATTTTTTTTTAAATGCTCCTTTACTAGGTGGACTTAGAGACGAATGAGAATGTACAATGGAAGTAACTTAAAAAAATGAGGTATATATCCAACGAGAGTGGTTTAACGGATGTGCCTTGTACTCCTAGGCAGATGGCCAGGGTTAAGTCCCGCCCGAGGCTGGATGCCTCAGAGTTCCTCAAGATGGGTGCCTCTACCTTACGAGGTCGGATGTGTGCGTCTTTCCAATTCATTGTACTCAAAAAAACAAAAAAAAGAGGTATATTTGGATGCGACAGCACGATATCATTCTCCAGATCCAAGCCTCCGCTTCTCCTGATCTGCCTCCATTCTTCCTTCCGAACTCTTTTCGTGTTGTTCCACCATGGCCTTCCCAGGCATCCTTTTCACCTCCTCCGATGTTGATTGTACCTCCCCTGGCACCCATTATACCCCTTCCTCCATACCTGCCTCTTCCATAGCTCCCATTACCTCCATACCTTCATCCAATGGGACATACATGCATATATAGATACATACATGCATACATGCATACATGCATGCATACATACATACATACATACATACATACATACATACATACATACATACATGCATGCATGCATACATACATACATACATACATACATACACACACAGCCATGCATACATACATACATACTACATACATACATACATACATATATATATAGAGAGAGAGGTGTGTGTGTGTGTGTATATCATGGAAGAACTTAGAGATCTTGAGTCTCAATGGTTGCCTTTCCCTTCCAAGTTAGAGCTCCCTTCACTATGGAAAAGGCTCTCACGAATGCAAGAAAGTAAACTGCCAAGCTGCTATGGTGAACAAGAGGAGGCTATGAGCTCAACTTTGAATGGCTAATAGGCTGATAGTTATGCCCATAAAACACAAGACTAAGTGGCTCAGTCAGTCCCAATAAAATTCTGAAAACGAACCTTAAAAAAATTCAGGAAACGAACCTTAGGAACCTGGTTCGAACCGAACTGAACCTTAAAACGAACCTTATGGTTCCGGTTCACGAACCGAATCCACCTTGCCCTACGGCGGTGCTTTTTCCTTCCATATCTTCTATGTACTAGTTTTAGTTCCTCCACCACTTACCTCTAGCTTTCGTATCCAGTTGTGCTGAATCTGATTGATTCTGATGATTATGGTTGATTCTACTGGTGTTTTCGATGATGCCTTCCTCTTATCAGTTCTACCTCCCTTGCTATGCTCCCATCTATCATGTTTGCAGGTTTTCGGCCATTCTTGCAATACTCCTCTCAAATTTCCTAGCCATCCTCCTCGCGATACTCCTACCAGTGATCTTCCTCCTCGGCAATTTGGATCTTCCTACCTCTCTGACTCTCGGCTTCCCTCCTCCGATGTCTCTCCTCCGGTGTCTTTCATCTTCCCTCCTCTAGTGTCTCGCATTCTTGTTATTTCTCTACGACAGAGAGCCCTTTAGTGACGAGAACCTCTAGAGCCCCACTTATTTCTTCCAATGATTGACATGTACTTCCCAATGATTGCGACATACTTTCTAGATGCATTGCCTGACACGTGAAGCAAGCATACGAGCCTTCTATGGTGTGCCAAGTGGCCTAGATTCAAGGATACTTCCCCTGCTGACATGTGGCATGCACTTTTCTCTTCCTTCCTTTCTCTTTCCACGTGGATTAGTCTCTCTCTAGAGTATCTCTTTCCATACTGACATGTGGCATGCACTTTTCTCTTCCTACTCTCCTTCCACGTGGATTAGTCTCTCTCTAGAGTATCTCTTTCCATGAGCAGGAAAATGTTCCACAGTGCTCAAGCCCATTCTCCCTACCAATCAACCCCTACTGTCTAATTTGGCCTACAGAAGACCTCAAAATCTAGGTACAAGTCAGATATTCATTGGTTTTAAGTGATAATTGGAGCAGCAACAGGAGACAAGCATGCATACTTCTTTGATGTCCCTTGACATAGTTTTTCTCTGAGTATAGTATCTTTAATCTACGTTACATGATTTTCTTACAATTTTACATATATGTCTCTTGCATTAGAAGCTTTGAAATAAGGCATACATCCAAGGAGGAATGCTCATGATTCATTGCACATAATCAAAGCAACATTCATGCATATGCCACCATATGATGCAAAAGCAAGCTATATCAGTTTGTGATAGTTCCTGCATCGAGGATGAATCACTTAGGTCCCATTCCTATGAAAAGTATCACTTAAAATTTCATCAAAACAACTCCAACGCATGATGCAGTAACGATGTAGTATTTGAACTCTGTTCTTTTGACATTGAAGGAGCACTTATCTTAAATGCTCTGTACACATGGATGCATTCTTCTGCTTCTGAATGTCGTTTATGTAGAGAAATAAAAGAGATACATATTACTAGCTAAAATATTGAATAATGATCAATATAGCATTCAAACAATCTTAAATTTTAGATTTTGACTGAGAAAAGCATTTGAATGTTCATACCATGATTGATGCTGTTTTATTTAGGCTCATACAGACTCCCATGTCATTAAGCCCAGGTTCCACAATATTTTCCATTGAACCTGATATCCATCCAAAAGTTAAAAATCTTTTCCCATTCCAAGCTCTCTCTATGAACAGAGAAAATGGACTACCAGTGACTTCAGTTTAAGAAACTCAACAGTATATAAGGAGATGTATGTACGTAAAATAGAGGAAGTTATGCATTCCATAGAGTCACTCCTCAAGCTTCTTGCACTACTTATCAACACCCCTGACATCTTGTGTGACAATAGGGAGGGACATCTGCTCATATGCATATTTCAATCCCCTCAATTGGATGCAAGAGTTTGCATAAGAATTATAAAGACTAAATAAGCCTGGTACACTGTCATGCAATAATAGCCAAAAGGTGGATAAAGACTCACTTATCATTCTCTTTTAGAAATGTGTTTTTTTTTCCTTTGAAGTTGGTAAAGTGGACATCACATCTGTAAGAGAGTCTTAATATATCATTTTTCTCTTCCTCTGGAATGTCTAATTTTTCCAAGAATCAGGATTTCACTTTCTCTATGCATCATTGGAAAATTGAAGGGGTTAGGATTGCTGAATGAAGTGTTTTGCGTGTGCATGGGTACATGTGTGCGTGTGTGTTTTTCACAGACACAGGCCAGAATGATGCAAAGAGGCAGACAAGAGCTTCACAAACTCTTTATGTGACAATAGGAAGTCCTTTTCACTTCAAAAATGATCTCCAATCAGTCAAAAATACTGATTAAAAGCCATGAACTGCTGCAGGTCACATCTTCTATAGAAGTACAAACGGAAAGCAGGGTGTGCTGGCACACTCAATACCTTAAACTAAGAGCCTGCAAAAAAACGCAACTGAAGAGAGATGATTATAATTTAGAAGAAATAAGGGAATATCAGAATGATCACCTCTTGTGGGGATGGAAGAGCTGCTAACGACCTTTGTCTCCTTCATTTCATCATTTTTAGGAAACTCTCTCCTATCACCATTCAAGAACTTAGCTCAATATACATATATCTATCTATCCATCTACCTATTGATTGCGCCAAATAAATAACTAAAATGTGAAATGGCCGATTCTTATTTCTGAAATTCAAAGAACTATTAATTTCACAGATTAACGCAACATGCATCCATTGAAAATATGAGCAGTTCAACGATGAGATAGAGTAACAGTCTTAAATAATAAATCAAATCAGTTTCAAGAGACTTCCTGGTTATAGAAATATGAATACTGAGAAATAAATGAAAGACGCCACAAACCTTTCCCATGGACATGCCTATCCTAGATTTAATGCTAACCAGAGATGATGAGATTGTAGAATAAGCTTGAATGATCGTCAACTGATAATGCCATTTACATTTTCATTGGTATATTTGTTTCTCGCGCCACATAATACATTGTCAGACGCCTCCCTCCCTCCCTCCCTCCCTCCCTCCCTCCCTCCCTCCCTCCCTCCCTCCCTCCCTCCCTCCCTCCCTCCCTCCCTCCCTCCCTCCCTCCTCTCTCTCTCTCTCTCTCTCTCTCTCTCTCTCTCTCTCTCTCTCTCTCTCTCTCTCTCTCTCTCTCTCTCTCTCTCTCTCTCTCTCTCTCTCTCTCTCTCTCTCTCTCTCTCTCTCTCTCTCTCTCTCTCTCTCTCTCCCCCCCCCAAAACCGTGCTTTGGTTGAGGGATTACCTGACTCATGGACTAAGCATACCATTGCGCCTATCCATAAGTCCGGCGATATGATGAACCCTGGGAACTACATGACTATTATGATAGGCCACATCCTGGCCAAGATCTATGGGGCACTACTAGAGGTAGAGCTCAGTACACACGATAAGGCAGCTGGGATCAAAGCACCCGGCCAGGCAGGCTTCCGCCGCACTTTCTCCACCATCGACCACATCTTCGTGCTTCATTGCTTGATTGAGAGCGCGAAGGAGAGGAAGCGGAGACTATACTGTTGCTTTGTGGATTTCCGCAAAGCCTTCGACATGGTCCCTCGAGAGAGACTACTACATAGGCTCCAAGAGTTACAGCTACCATCAAACATGCTATGGGCCATCCATGCTTTGTATGCACGAGTCACAGGCAGGGTGCGCTGCCCCGGCGGCCTATCAGACAGCTTTGTTAGCACCATTGGTGTGAAACAAGGTTGCCCTCTCCCACCCACTCTCTTCGGCCTCTACATCGACGAGATCACGGAGTATATACAGTGAGCAGGAGGGCAAGGAGGAGACCTCGGAGGTACGCAAATACACATCCTATTATATGCTGATGACATTGTCTTGCTTTCACAGTCACAGGAGGGGCTGCTGTCACATTTACAGGCGCTCGATACCTTCTACATGGAGAGAGGACGCTCAGTGAACCTTGGCAAGACCAAGGTCATGATCTTCCACACCTCCAGTACAGTACGCCATCGCGCCTCTTTCACCGCAGCCGGAGGACAGATAGAGCTAGTGGACTCTTACGTCTACTTAGGTGTCATCTTCTAGGGCAGCACAAGGGTATTATCCATGGCACAGGCAGCAAGAGATAGATTGACGCGAGGCTATGCGGCACTTGCAAGATTGGAGTGACGCTGCTTTCAGACACATTTTCAGGAGCCCCGGACTAAGGGGTGGCTATTTGATACTCTAGTGACACCCGCATTGATGTAGGCACCAGGGATCACGGAGGCGATGTGGACGCAGATTGAGAGGCCCAAGGTCACCATGATCTCACGCTTGCTCCGCAACAAAGCCCTCCGTTCCACATGACATTATACGAGCAGAGCTTGGCACACCACCGATGCTAGTGGAGGCCCTCTTTGAGATGTGACCTTTATTCTGAGAGTCAGAGAGCTCCCCACCAGCCGACTCACCAGACTTGCATTTGAGAACTCTAGACATTTGGCAGAGACAGGGCATGAGAGAGTATCGTATGCACAGACCTACCGATGGTTAGCAGACCATGGCATGAGCATTACCAATCTCCCCGATTTTCAGTATGACTTCTCTTCCCCCTAGATTACCCTCTCTCGTTCGGAGAGGAATAGGATCATCCGTCAGGACCTACTACAGATACACATCAGGGAGACATGGATAGCACCACGGGAGCCTCTTCCCACAAAGAGGCAACACTACATAGAGCACTTCCTGACTGAGACACTGGATGGTTTCATTCAGAGACCACGATACATGGATACATACATGGCACCAGCAGAGAGAGTGGCCATTGGGCAGCTCAAAGTATCATCACACAAGCTCGAGATTGAGGTTGGGCAAGCGACACATACCCTCAGGGACGAGAGATTATGCAATATATGCCGAGAGGAGGTGGAGGACGAGGAGCACTACACATGTAGATGCCAGGCATGTGAGGACATCAAAGACCGCTACCCAGAGCTCTTCAGGGGGCCCATAGAGATCAGGGCTTTATTGGAGACGGAGTACCAGCGCCCTCTAGGTCGTTTCCTAGTAGAGTTCCATTGCTCCCGTGCATCACTTCTCCAGCGACAGATGGAGATACACCGGGCCCCCCCCCTCAGACTTAAAGTACAGATTTTTTCAGATCCACTGCCACCAAAGGGCAAGCTCGACGAGGGGTGTCACATTACAGAGAGCAAAGGAGCTTAGACGACAACATCGAAGACCCAGACCCCCCACTCCAAAGAGCCCGTCCCCACCAGAGAGATTCAGGCGATTCATGCACGCCATGACATGGAGATACGGAGACATCACCAGCGCATACCTGTCGATTTCGATGTGTAGAGCATTTTGAGGATCGCCATGATGCCTTACCCGCCGATACATTATATCCTACACCCACTCCAGGCATTTAGAGCGTTGTGATACCACCAAGCCTCCCCTCCCTATGCATATCATATTTGTATCTCACCTATTGAGCATATAGAGTGCATACCCAGCTATTATCCACTCCTTTTATACCGTGTTGACTCAATTTGAAACCTTCAAATATTCTCCTCTATCCATGTAGAAGGTATTTCTTGCAAGGGTAATTCAATCTGCATGTTTCTTGTCTTGCTCTTTGTTTCATTGTATGCTCCATCGTCTGCACAATGTGGATCTTGGTATGGACATGAGTGCTCGCTTTGTCCATCTACTTCTCTGTTCACATCATGTTGCACAACTTGACAATTAACTTGAGTACTTTCTTTTAAAAGATGATTCAAATTTGGCTCAACCCCCTCTTCACTATGTATACAATGGTTACTTGTACTCTCTAATGGATCATCATTACAAAGATTGTGTGCTTGCCCTTCATACAAGTTTTGCAGACACTAACATCATGCCTAAAATGCATATTACAATCATGAGAAGCATAAGTTACATTAAGTATTTCACAACCGATTGACCTCTTCGTACCCTCCTTTGTTTTTATCTCAGCCACTTGTGGACTAAGACTGCTGTGTCTAATGGTGGTTCATGTTCTATAATTGGACCATGGCCAAGTACTAGATTAAGGCCCGGCATAGCACCGTTATCTCATAATTGATCTTCCGATGCTTACCCATCTCCTTCCTATAGTCCAATGCACTAATATGCTCCTCACCCTCCATAGGTCTAGTGTGGTCTAACATGCTATGGTATGCCATAACAAGAAAGTCTCACTACCACCTGTTGCTTCTCCCAAGGCAGGTCTTAAGGCATGTCTTTGGTCTAGCACCTTCTTTTGGTCCAAAGTCATCTTTCTTGCACAAGTTTAACATGCAAAGATAATGATTTATCATACCCTTGCCCAGTGTAGATCAATTTTTTGATCTATATGCTCGATGTGGTGTGTCCTCTTAAGTGCAATATGCACTATGGGTTGCAATTTGAAGACTCAATGGGGAAGAAAAATAGCATATACAATGACACAATGAGATAAGAGAAAGAAGCTGAAAATATGAGTACAAACAGCTCAAAAGAGGATTATACAAACTTTGGGCAATCGATAGGAGACATAAGCATATACCTTCATTCTAAGTGCTGGACTTCGGTTCCCTAAACATACATGCTCAAAATCTAGTTTTCCAACTAGCTGCTCAAGAGAAGATTGGCCAATCACTGCTTGCCCACTACTCACTCAGAGTGCCAAGCTAGCTGATTCCAAATCTACCAAGTGGAGCACTAGTGGTAAGCTAAGAGCTCTACACACACAAAGAGAAGGCAAAGCTTCAACAGTGCATTCCTTCCTCGAGTCTCTCTCTGAGCTTCCCTACTCCCTTTGTTGATGGAGAGGTCTACTTATATAGTTTTTCTCAAAGTGAAGACATAAAAGCGCGTCGCAAGCAGCCATGAATGGAAACTTGGATTCGACCCTTCTTAAGAGGATAAAATACTGGCATGCACATAAGATATGATAGTACCTTTCTGAGAGATCGTTGGCGGTGAACAACTTCACACATCCCTCACATACCTTGCTTGCGTCGACTCCTAAGTATGATCTCCCTGGCATAAGCCGTTCTGACTCTTTCATCCCCACAACCTTGTTTAGCATTTTCTTGGTAAAAGTTCCTGCTGTAAATTGGGGAAAGGACTCGAAGAAGTCAATCACCTCGTCCGTGCAATATTTTTGGTAAGTGGTACTTTGGCAATCTCTGTGAGGTGCATAGTATGCAACTCATTCGCTGTGAAGATCTCTTCCAATGATGCTGGTGGAAGAGCATCGTGGGTGATCAATGTGAGTGAATCTTCTCCTTCACTTGATGACTGGGCTGAACCGGAACCTTGCTGATATGGTTGATCATCTGAGTCATAATGATTGCTGCTCATTGAATTTCTTAAAGATGATGATTGTGACATGGCACTTTGTTGATTGGTTGCTCTTTTCTTCTTGCTAAATGCTCACCTTACCTTGCAAGTTCCTAGATTTTTCACTGGCATAAGCTGATGCTTTTTCAAGAAGCATGAGCAACACACACCAACGAACTCCTTCTGCCTAAGGTCAATTTTCAGCAGGCAAAATTCATTTGATCAATTTCTGTGGTTCAGATATATCGCAAGAACTCTTAAAAGCTTGGATCAGCAGCGACTGGACTCGATCAGTAGTGAGTAGGCAATTGTGAGCAGATCAGCACAGCAAGGCGATGGATGAGAAGCAACAAGGATGCAGCGAGGAAAAACGCAAGAAGACTAACACATGGAAAAAAAATCAACTTATGCAATGACCAAAAAAAAGAAATCGCCCTATGACCCCTAAACACATTGACCTATCAACTTTGGAAAAAAAGGACTTTGTTGACATGAACATTGACCACGAAAAAAATCGATCTAAATACTCCAAAAAATCGACCTTCCTCTTAAAAAAAATCGATCTAACAACCTTTGAAAAAATCGTCCTTTTGACTTATGACCAAAAAAAATCGACCTAAACAAAAAAAAAAATCGACTTTTTTTTTCTTTTTTGGAACTTGGGAAAAAAAAATCGACCTTTCTTTGAAAAAAAAAATCGACCCAAAAAAAAAAATAAAAAATCGACCCTTTTTTTTTTGAACTAAAACAAATCGACCTATCAAAAACAATCGACCTTTTTTTATGACTTGGAAAAAATTGACCTATCAACTTGACCAAAATCACTCAATCGACTTATTTTAGGAAATCGTCTAACTAACCCACCACCAAAAAAATGAATGACATGCTCCAAATCGACTCATTAGCCAAAAAAAACTTAATGCATTATCTAAAAAATCGACTCAGACTGTTGTGATTGAGAGTTATAGTGGTAGGTATCCCGAGCAAAATAACAACCTGGGGATACTATGTTTGGATTATACTTGTCAAGAAATGGGTTCCTCACATGCTAGACTAGTTCAATTTAGATCGGTTGGGAAGATTCTATTTATACGCAATGGTGAGTGAATCCTTCAAATGATGGATTGGATGGGATTTATTGATGCGGAGTCCGGACTAGAGTAAGTCTAATAGAGCATAAGGAGGGGACATGGTATGTACAGAGTTCCTATAGTAGTGATTCAATATCTCATTCTGATTCATGGTAGGGTTTGAGACGTGAACGGTTCACCAAAGGAATTTGGGTTCCTTCAAGAGTGGAGAGACGTACCGCCCCTTGAGGAAAGATCTCTTTTACCTTGTAAGGACCTGTCCATCCAATGGATAACTTCTTTTCCTTCTTGTTGTACAACCTTGGTTGATATAGCAGGACCAACGATCCTTCCTTGATTTTTGTCTTCCACAGATATCTGTCGTGCCATGCTTTCCGCTTCATCTGCTCTTTCTCGAGAGTTGAATCTGCTACTGTTCTCTTTTCCTCCCGTTGATGTAATCAGTTCATATTGATATTACTTATGACTTGCAAACTATCAATCTTTGGATGTCCCACTCTGCTTGATCCTTTTAGAAATTCTAATGGAGCTATTGCTTCAAGACCATATACTAATTGGAAGGGAGTATGTTTCGTGGTTACCTTGAATGCCGTCCTGTATGCCCATACCACACCTAGATAGGTAGTGTCCCATGTCAAGGGATGGAGATAGCACATTTTCCTCAAGAGCGAGATGAGTACCTTGTTGGTGCTTTTCGCTTGACCATTGGCTCGTGGGTAATATGCACATGATTTTTTGTGGAAAATTGTGTACCTCATAAATATTTCAATAGGGTTTTGTTGATAAAATGAGATCCTTGGTCACTTGTAACTTCAATTGGACAGCCATACCTGCAAAAAATATTTTCAAGCAAGAAAGATGCTACTGTATGAGAAGTGCAATCTTTTGTCGCCAAAACGTCTGCCCATTTGGTGGCGTAATCAGTGGCCACCAATAAGTACTTCACAGTCGAGGGAAAAGTGATGGGATAGATTGGCCCCACAAAATCTAATCCCCATTTTTCAAATGGTCTCCATGATAAAGAAATTTGCAAGGGTTGGTTGTTGAGCTTACTCGGTTTTGGTGCACAACGTTGGCAAGTGTCGCATGTCTTTGCATATGCTGTTGCATCTCGAAAAAGATAAGGCCACCATAATCCTCCATGTAAAATCCGATGTGTTGTTATGTGACCTGGATAATGGCATGCAGTTGTTCCTCCATGGGCTTCTTCTAGTATTTGTTGTACTTCATGTGGTAGGACGCATCTCCTATAGATCCCATCATATCCTACTTGGAAAAGAGTATTTTGAACAATTGAAAAATTCTTACTTTTTAGGAGCATCTTCTTCGTTCGAGTGGTGTGAGGTTAGGTGGGCAGGTACCCGTAGTTAACAAATGATGGACGTCCTGGTACCAAGTAGGGTAAGTGCTTACTTGAAATAAAGATTGATCTGGGAGGTTGTCTTCTACGCCCGTAACTGGTTCCGGATGTCCTTTAATCCTTGAAAGGTGATCTGCCATCACATGGTGCTTCCCAGGTCATTGAACTAGTTCGAAGTTGAATTCTTGAAATAAGAGTAGCTACCTCCACACTCTTCCATAGATGTTCGGCTTGTTTAGCAAATATTTGATTTCCTGATGATCGGTGATGACTGTGAAGTGAATTCCCAACAAATAATGACAGAACTTCTTGAGGGCGCAAACAATAGCAAGTGCTTCTCTTTCAGTAGTACTATAGTTGTGCTTTGCGTTGGTTAAAATTCTGTTAGCATAGTAAATGGGTCGGTCAAGTTTATGTTCTTTCCTAGGTTGCGTGATTATGACTCATACCGTTATAGAACTTGCATCCACATGAGCGTGGAAGGTAGCATTCCAATCTGGTGTTACTAAAATAGATGCACTGATAAGTTTGGTTTTTAGAAGGGTGAATGCATTGTCTTCTACTTCAGTCCACTGAAAGGGTACCATTTTGCTAACGAGCCTAGAGAGGGGCTTAGTTATCTCGGCATACATTTTTATGAACTTGCGGTGATAGCCGGTATGTCCTAAGAAACTCTGGATTTCTTTTGCATTAATTGGTTTGGGCATATGAAGTATTGCTTTGAGTTTGTCAAGATCGGGAGCCATACCTTTTGCTGAGATTATGTGATCCAAGAGTGTCATTTCGGTCACCAAAAAGTAAAATTTGTTTGGATTGTGTTTCAATTTGGCTTCTCTGCAAGCACTAAAAACCTGTTCCAATTGACAAAGATGATCAGTGAAGTTTTCTACTGGAGAAGAATATCCAGTGCCTGAAAAGGTGGAGAAGTCGTCCATAAAGATTCTCATGAATTTTTGCAACAATGATCGAAAGATTGAGTAAACCACTCGATTGAAAGAGGCAGGGGCATTGCATAATCCAAATGCCATCTTAGTATATACATACGTACCCCAAGGAGTTACAAATGTAGTTTTTGCTTGGTCCTTTGGATTGCTGAACACTTGGTTGTATCCGCTAAATCCATCCATGAAACTGTATAAAACATGACCAGCCACATCTTCCAAAACTTGTTCTGAAAATGGGGTTGGAAACCCATCAGGAATCGTAACCTTGTTGACAGCCCGAAAATCGACACAAACACGTATCTTGTTGGATTGCTTCTTTTGGACTATTACCATCGATGATAACCATTGAGAATGCTCCACTGGGACAATGATCCTTGCTTCCACTCGGACAATGATCCTTGCTTCCTCCTGCATACTTTGGATTCAGTCGATAAATCCTTCCTCTTACTGGCTTAGCATCATGAATCAGTGGAATAGAATGCTCTCCAAGATGATCAGGAATTCCTTCTAAGTCATGGTAACTCCATGCAAACACATCCTTGAAATTTTGCATGAAAGTGGTTACCTGATGGAGCAAGGACGGATGATCCCAAAGCCATGTTGGTAGTAAGATTGGTTCTGAATGCTCCTCATTTCCAAGATTGACTTGCCTTAAAGGTTGAGATTTCATGGCTAACTTTTGATCTTCAAAAATGCGTTGTGGATAGGCTGGAGATTCCTCTATGTTGATTTTTGATTCCTTTTCTTGCATCCATGAAGGTGAAAGCTCTTCCATCCACTGTATGTCGGATGATATCAGTAAGTCGTCTACTGGAGCTCTTTTATCCTTTCCTTGGGTCAAATCCTTCGAAACTCCTTTCTTTCCTCTCCTCAAGTCCATGGCCAGTTCTCCAAGCCCAAGAGTTTCTACCTGTTCGGACTCTCCTTCACAAACAGATATGCCATAACATGGAAAGGCTTCCATCCATTCCAAAAGATCTTGGTCATCGTTTATTTCAATTTCATTACATGCTTCCGCGATAGGAATGTGTTGTTCTTCCAGAATAGAGAAAGAATGAGCATTACCTCCATGAGATCCTTTCGAATCTAACTGTACTTGTTTCTATATTTGCCCCGGCAAGTTTACTAAAATAGTATCATTTCCCCAATCATGCATGGCTTGGATGTGCCTTAGCCATGGCCTACCTATGAGTAGAGGAAAGCCCCCATTGACCTGCGGTAGATTTAACACCACAAAATCTAGAAGGAATGTCAGCCCGTCCATCTCTACAGGTACCCTTTCCACAATACCGAGAGGTTTAACTCGACTCTGGTCAGCCAAGGTTATTGTGAACTTTGCTTCACCTCAAAGTTGGAGTCCAAGTGATTTGAGGGTAAAATCTGGCATGAGATTTATGCATGAACCTCCATCGATTATTACTCCATTTATAGTTATTCCATATATAGTGATTGACAGACATGGACTCCTGAAGTCGGTTAGACAGTTGGTTGATACCTTTGTGAAGTTCTCGGAAATTGAAGCTTTCATCAGGTTTGTTGGAGTGTGCCCACCACTTACTGCGAGCATTGTTGGAGGAGACAATGTCTCTATGATTCCTATGACTTCACTTCTAAATCTTTCATCCATTCTTAATAGATCATACAATGATACCTGTTGGAAGGTGTTCTTTAATATTTTTTCCGTCTTGATGATGGATGGTATTGGCGAAGGTAGAGGAGGCTTGTTACATGAATGGAGTACCCTCATCGTTTCTTCAAAAACTTTGTCTATTTCATGCAAAACTTCAGAATTTTTCGTACTTGAGTCTTTTCCTTGGAGGACCCTTGCTTCTTCTTTCTTTTTCTAGGCTCTAGTCAGCACCCCTTGTTCTTGATCCCTTTCTTGGAACGTCACCACTCTAGCTTCTGGACTTGAGCTGCAGGATGGGCGTGCATTGAGTTCTTGATTTCCTTCTTCTCTCTGTTGTGAATCAAGTTCTAACTCTGGAGCATAGCTTGGGGTTTCTTTTTCTAGTCCATGATTGTGCATGGAAACATCTCCATGAAGTTGACCAAGAGCACTCAGTGGAGTGGCATGAATCTGGGCAAAAGAGTCGATTTCAAAAAATAGTCTATTTTCCTGAATTGAGTCATCCTGGGAAAATAAGTCGACTTCAAAAATTTGTCCTTTTTTAAGTAGACTATTTTTAAAAGTTTGGGAAACTTCAAGATTACCATTTTCCAAAAATTGGTCTACTTTATGAACGTGGTCATTTTTACAAAATTGGTCAAATTTTTTGTCACTTGCTCCTCTTTTAAGTCGACTTGCTGAACCTGACCATTTTTAAAAAATGGGTCAACTTCTTTAGGTGAAAGAATTCGTCCAAATTGCCCAGGGGCATCACACACATTCGGGTCCTCTTTCTCAGATAAGTGCCACTGTGAGTGTACAGGAGAAAATTGGATACCTGGATAATTAAGAGTGTTGCTCTCTTCTCTCTCACTTGAATGAATTGTGTTGCTTTCCCTTATTGACAGAGATAACATTGACTTGGTAGGATGGAGCTGATCCGCTTGTAGAAGCCTTCTTCTTCGGACACTCCTTCAAATAATGATCCATTGTATCCGGGCAAAACCTGCAAGGTGGAGACTCTTCTAGGAGGGAGCATTTCCTTGAAAATGCCCATATTCGCCACATCTGTAGCACATGATAGGAAGAGCTGGTCTTCTAAATGGAGGTTTTCTTTCGTTAGAGGAGTTTACCTGAGGAGTGGTATACATGCTTTCAACTTGAAATCTTGGAGTTGGTAATAGGGGCTGATGTACAGATACACTTGGTGACGCCCAATTCGCTTGCATCCCCTTGAGGAAATAGCAATCCCTTGCTTCATGGCCTCGTTTTCCACAAAATTGACACACCAACCTCTCCGGACAATCTTGAGAAGAATGTCCTGATTTCTTACATAAGGTGCACCAAATCGATGTTTTTACCTCTTTTAGCATTCTAAGCTCCTTCAATTCTTGTCGTAGTAGAGCTAGCGCTTCATCCCTTCCATGCCAAATAGCTTTTTTCTCTTGCAAGGTCTTTTGTAACTTCAAGGCTTCTAACTCTCTTCTTAGTTGTGCAACAGGATCACTTGTGAATTCATCCGTACCTTCATGTTCTTTGAACTCGACTCTTGCTGCATCGATCCTTGAGGCTGCAGCTTCGAATTCCTCCAATGATGCATCAGCTTGTAGCAACTCTCTAAGCTTTTGCTGAGAAGTTTTTGGTAGAGCCTTCTCTACCCATTCCTTGACTAGAAAATCCCCAGGATTGTGAGGAAGACGAGAAACTAATGACTTCACTCTGGTCATTAATTCAGAGAACGCCTCTCTTTTTGTAATTTAAGATTTTCCAATTGATCCAGAATGCGTTCTGTGGAGTTACCTGGGCTAAATGTAGTTGTGAAGGCGGTTTTGAGGGCATCCCAAGTGGTGAAGTGTGCTTCATCGTGTTGATTGTACCATCGATCTGCGAGCCCTTCAAGAGTGGCCAGAAACAAGGCAAGGAAGGCATCTTCTCGCTGATGTAAACCCCTACTCTTACATAGGGAAAGAAACCTCCTAACGTGATCGTCACGCGTCCTCATGAGGAAGGAAATTGAAGGAAGGAAATTTGATGTTCATCCGAGAGAGCAAGTTAGTCAAGTCGTCCCCCATCGCTGCGGCTTGTGGTCTTTGGTTGTCTGCCATGTCCGTTGAAGGAGATGTTGAGTGCCGATCCGAGATGCCTCCCGATGATGATGCGTCAGGAAATGGGAATGGAAGTGGTGGAGCTCTAGGAGGGATGTAGTGTAATCTTTTCCGTTGATAACTCTTTATGGGAGTCTTCACGAGACTAAGGGATCCTTCCTTATGGCTGGAACGAGTATGAGTCATAGACTATCCCTCTAACGCTCTTCATCACCTCGGTTCTTCTAAGGGCTGAACTTCTAACAAGTTCAAATTGCAACCAAGGTCCCACTACTCACTCAGAGTGCCAAGCTAGCTGATTCCAAATCTACCAAGTGGAGCACTAGTGGTAAGCTAAGAGCTCTACACACACAAAGAGAAGGCAAAGCTTCAGTAGTGCATTCCTTCCTCAAGTCTCTCTCTGAGCTTCTCTCCTCCCTTTGTTGATGGAGAGGTCTACTTATATAGTTTTTCTGAAAGTGAAGGATAGCAAAAGGGGACAAAATTAGTTTCTTCTTTGGCAGGCTCTCTGACACTTTTGACAATTTTGGTACTCCGGAAGCTTCCTTCTTGGTCCACTTTTCCTGTGCCCTCACTATCTTCCAAATTCTGGCATTCGGCACCGTCCACCGTCCATGAGTTCTCCACGTGCAAGTGGCTGAAAATTTAGACTATTTGGAGATCTAGAAAATTTAGTCGCTTTTTCAAGTGAAAAAGTAGACTAAATCAAAAGTACACCCTTTTCTTAAAAAAATAGACTACTTTTGAAGTAAGTAGACTAACTTCCTAAAAAATGGTGAACTTTTGAGTAAGTCGACTAACTTATAAAATTTGACTAAAAAATCGATTAGTTTGAGAAATTGGTCAACTTAGGAAAATTAGATAACTTAGAGAATTGGTGAACTGGGAGAGTTAGATGACTTAGGAAAATAGGTGAAATGGGAAATTAGGCAACTTGGGAAAATAGGTAAATGGGAATTTTGGCAACTTGGGAAAATAGGTAAATGAGAATTTTGGCAACTTGGGAAAATAGGTGAAATGGGAAAATAGACAACTTGGGAAAATAGGTGAAATGGGAATTAGGGAACTTGGGAAAATAGGTGAAATGGGAATTTAGACAACTTGGGAAAATAGGTGAAATGGGAATTTAGGCAACTTGGGAAAATAGGTGAAATGGGAAAATAGGTGAAATGGGAATTAGGGAACTTGGGAAAATAGGTGAAATGGTAAATTTGGCCTTCTTCATGAACTGGATCCCCCTCTCACCATTTTCTTGCTGTTCGCTTCTTCTGCTTCTCCTTTTGTTCGAAATCGAGGTAACTTGCCTTGTGTTTGACTTCTGCATCTTGAAAAGCAAAACAAAAAATACATTATTTTAAGGGTGTATCAAAGTACCCTACTACACCCAGATGACTTGCTTAACTGTTGCACATACTCAGAAGGATTGTCCAGCTCCCCAATTTCTACTTGGAAGCACTCAAGGTTACTCATTAGTCAAGAAAGCAAAGCTTCATCATCGTTGGAAGGATATATTTGCATTATATCTTCTAAACTGTCCTTGTCACGATCCATATGCAATTGGATGTAGTTGTTTATTAAGGTTGTTACCCAAAGAAGATTTTTACCCCAATCTTCAAGTGCTCGAGCTTGGCCAACCATGGCCTTCCAAGCAACAGCGGAACGGAGCCTCGCGGTAATGAAATAACTACAAATTTAACCTCAAATGAGAAGCCCTGTATAGACATAGTTACCTCTTCTACTACTCCAAGAGGCTTGACTTTGCTTTGTTGAGCTAAGGTGACTATGAATGGTGCACTTTTGGTGATAGAGAGGCCTAGCATCTTCATGCTAAACTCTGGCATTAAGTTGTACCAGAACCACCATCAATGATGACTCCTGTGATCCAGTTGTCTTTAATTTCCACAATTAGTTTAGAGCTTTTATAGTCAGCTACTTCCTGGAGGAAAGTCAATTAAAAATCCCTGTACATGGGAGTGGATTCATTGATGCGTGTATGATCTTCAAAAGATCACTTCTTACCCTTGGGTCTAGTTGAATGAGCTCAAGCCAGCTTATACTCTGATAACTATTTTTTAAAAACTCTTTGATGTTGGTGGAAGTTGTGGGCGAGCAATTGGTTGCTTGCTTGTGAAGTTGGTTACTTGCTTGTGAAGATCAGCCGTTACCATGTTGTAAGCATCTTCAATGTCATCTATGAGCTCCATACTTGCTATCTTTACTTCGTTTGCCTTGCTTGCCTCCACTTTATTAGTTTCCTTCAGATGCTTGCTGTTGGACCTTGTTATAAGAGGTCTTGTTCGATTAGATGATAAAGCCAAAAGTTCGAGATTATTACCTTTCTTTGGCTTGACCTCAATCATATGAATATTTGTTTTCTTTTGTTTTGGACAATCTCAAGTGTAATGGTCCCTTGCCTCAAGGAAGTGTTGGCATGACGGAGCTCCTCACGTAAGTTGCATTTGCTTTGCACATGCCCATACTCTCCGCATTTGTAGCACATGAGTGGATGAGTAAACCTTGGCTTCAGATTCTTTGCAGCCTCTCCACCTTTTGAGAATGGTCCAAAATAGAAAGACTCAAATCTCGTATCCCTTTGTCGCAATCCCTTCACATAGTGGCAATCCCTAGCCTCATGCCCTCCTTCGCCACAAAATTGACATGATATTCGACTTGGCACTCTTGTGGGATATGCTCAAAATTATGGAAAGTAGCACATCAAAGTGAAGATTTTACCTCTTTGACAGTCATCAAATCTTCAAGATCTTGTCTTAATCGGGATAGCTCCTCGGCCTCAGCTCCTTGAATGAGGCTTTTTCCTCCATGAGTCTTTTCTAAAGCTTCAATGCTTCTGAGTCCTTCGAAAGTTGCATGATAGGATCTTCTTGAGATTTTGAGGTAGGCTCTCCAAACTTAATCCTTGCTTCTTCAATTCGCATGGCTGCAGCTTCAAACTCTCTTAGGTTTGCATCATGCCTTAGTAGCTCTCGTAGCTTTTGCTTCCTTGGAATCGGCAATGCTTTTTCTATCCATTTCTTGATGAGAAAGTCTCCCAAGTTGTTAGGTAGCTCGCCACTAATGCCCGATCTCATGTCATTAGTTCCCGAAAACTTTCACCTGCATATAACTTTATTCTTTTAAGTTCATCCAAAATATGTTCAATAGAGTTACCCGACTTAAATGCCTCGATGAAGGTGGTCTTCAAATTCTCCCATGTGGTGAAATGCCCATCTACATATCAGCTGAACCACTTATCAGCCAAGCCTTCCAATGTGGAAGGAAAGAGAAGGAGAATTGCATCCTCTCAATTTTGACGCCCTCTACTTTTGCAAATGGATAAACACTTATGTACATGGACTTCCGGGTCTTCTCCGCCTTCATAAGAAGGGAATCGAATATTGATGCAGGACAGCAATCAGTAAGCTCCTCATCTATGTTCTCCGGTTGTGATACACCTCTTTCAAAGCTTGAAGATGGCTCTATGAATTCTAAGTACTTCCGTTTTGGCCCTCAACCTGTTCAAGCTCTCCTTCATTGCAAAGTCTTTATAGGTGTGCAAATAGGGCTCAATGCCTCCTTTTGAGAACATGATCGGATCATAGAATGCTAATAACTCCATTAGGAAAAGCATGGTCCCACCATGCATGGGAAACTGTAGCTAGACAACCCGGTAGCCAGAGTGATGGGTTCTTGCCTTGGGATGAGGTATCCGCAAGTGGAAGGAATGGGGATATGAGCGAGGTTGGGGTCTCTCTTCACTTGCCTTGATTGATCAATTAAATAGTAGACAGACAAAGGTTGAAGTAAATAATCATTCAAGATTACAATGGAGACACAAATTTCAGAAATTAATGGTCCAAATCTTCCAAATGGTGTGACTGGTCTGGAGCAAGGAACATGAAAAGAGCTGCAAAATGGTCTACAATAGAGGGCATGAGCAGATAGAACAGAGCTTCAAAATGCTCCACAGAAGGAGGGCGATAGTAGATAGAACAGAGCTGCAAAAAAATGGACTATAAGTTAGGGATATTAGCAGGTACAATTATGGCAACACATGCACTCTTGGCCACTGCTCAAACAAATCTTCTGTAGAAAAAATCAAGGAGATGCTTGCTCAATAGGGTGTCTGCACAAGATATTAGTGTATAATAAACCAGATGGTTGTCCACAAATTAGCTAAGTCCAGCTTACTCCAGAAGCTTAGTACAGCGTAGCTCAGCAGATGGTCAACAGATATTCCTACATCAGTCGATTGTCCAACAAGCCCTAGGCCAAAGTTCAGCAGCTAGTCCAACAGAGTAGTCCTTCTTCTTCTTGACCAGAGAGAATGGAGTGCCTGCCTGAGAAAAGAGTTGGATGCTTGCGCAAGGAAGGCACAGGATGTCCACTTCCACCCGCTTCACTCCTTCCACTAGCAGCGGCTGCCCCTTGAGAACACATTTCAACTACAGATTAACAAGCTGCACAGTTTGGGTACCACTTAGCTGCACCTAGCTGCAATTACTTGCACTGAAGACTTCCTCGAGTCACCCATCCTCTTTATATAGAAGTGTGCATGTACTCTCTACAAGATCTTCAATTCCTTCTTGTGGCCATAGTTAAAACAATCGTACGATTTTTATTTTTTTAAAATCGTAAAAACCTCAGTCACGATTTAAATCTCTAGGAACGATTTAATAAAAATCGGTTTTTTTTTTTTTTTTAATAAAGTTTTGTCTAGATCTTGTTCTATTCTGCACTCTTTTGTTGGAAATCTCTTCAATTATGGTAATTGCTATTGCTAATGAGATTTGGAGAGGCTTTTAGATATCGTGACGAATGACAAAATACATAATAAAATAAAAATTGCTCATGGTGAATAAGAACCTCGATTTTTATTTTCATTTTTTAAATCTCTACGATTTAAACGATTTAGATCCCGATTTAAATCTACGATTTAAATCTCACCTTTGTACTATGCTTGTGGCTCTGCATATGCAGTGAGGGAGTGGAAGAAAGGGCTTGAAAGATTTGTATTTCTGCATATACAAGTGGAAAAGTTGTGGTTGAGCAATGTGCGGGCCATCAGATAAAGTAGTCCAGAAGTCCGTCCGAAAAGTAGTCCAGAAAATGCCTTGGTCCACCAACTTGCAGTACGTACTCCCATGGACTGCCCACTAGACCATGGACTATGGTCCATGCATGCCAAGTTGTCCTTAGTCCATGCTTTTTAGAATACTACTTTCGGTAGTTCATGGTCAAAAGTATCCACGTCCAGTCACCTCTGTCCATAGCTCTTGGGTTTAGTGCCCTTGAATTTGACGGTTTGACCATACTTATTTCCATTGTAAATGTGAATAAAAGTGAATGTGCAGGTAGAGTAGAACGTAACTGAGGGTGTGAGGTGTGAAATCGATTAAATCATACATGTGACTCTATGTGAGGGGGTAAATACCATAATTATGTGCATGTGTGTGTGTGTATGTGTGTGTGTATGTGTGTGTGTATGTGTGTGTGTGAGTGAGTGAGAGAGAGAGAGAGAGAAAGAAAGAAAGAAAGAAAGTGTTTTTACGTCTATTAGGAGGCGAACTCAGCCTATGAGACAAATCGATGTACATGGGTGTATCTCTGTCAATCAGGAAAGATAAAAGTGCTGAAAAAAACTGGTAAAGCTGATATAGATCTCCGTAGTATGCATGTGGAGATACCCATGAAAATGGGTGGAGTATATGGAGTGCGATATCTATGATAGTCTATATGCAAAAGGGTAGTACAACAAGCATGAGAATGCATCTAAAACCACTAACTAGCTCCATCCTGTGGTAGTGGGCGGGTGTAAGATGTGATACATAGGTAAGAGGTGGAGTCCGGGCCACCCTGATGGCTGCAGCGGGATCGGCCATCAGCTGGGATCGTCTCTCCTCCATGGCGCGATGGTCACGAGCCTGGATCTCCGCAATCTGGTGTAGGTGAAGTCTCTGGGCCCAATATCCTATAGCACGGGGTCATCTCCTAGCTCGAGAAGTCTGAGCCTGCTAAAGAGTCACCCCTCTCGGTGTGTGGGCTGAGGGGGGGAGGGCTGCAGCACGTCGTGGAACAAAGAAGTCACTGAGCTGACTCTGTCTCCCTCCTGTATGGACTGCTACAGTAGGTTGGAGTAGGGAATCTCTGTGACTCTGTATCTCTAGTAAGAATCGCCCGAGATGTCGCTGGTCTCTAGATTCCATGATCTCTCCGAGGGTGGGCTGCCCTGCAAACAGAGTCTCGTATCTGCCTCTGATGCCATCATATGCGCTACATCTGCATACAAAGTGCTCCTCATCCTCCATCTCTTCTCTGCATACCCTGCATATCCGCTCCTCTCTGGGAATGTCTTCGGCTCTGCCCCTCTCAATCTCTAGTCGGTGTGATGAGACTCTCAGCTGGCCAATCGCTACCCTCGAGCTATGAGGCATGTAAGTATCCATGTAGCGTGCTTGTTGGATGAAACCGTATGCTAGTATGTCTAAGAAATGGTCTCGGTAGTGCGATAGTCTCGATCCCATGTGTGGTGTGTGCCATGTCTGACTAATGTAGAGCTTCCAGAGATCTTGTCTGAGCACAACATTCCTCTCACGACGAGAGAGGTGGATGTGAGGTGAGTCTCGGTCATACTGAAAAGGCGGCAATCTGTCCATATCAAGTCCATGACTATCAAACCAGACTCTAACCTGAGTGTACCAAGCTCTCTCATATCCTAACTCTGATATCTATATAGATGCCTCAAAAGCTCTGTGTGTGAGTCTGTCTGTAGGGAGCTCCCTCATCCTCTGAATAAAACAGATAGTCTGCAATAGTGCATCTACTGCCATGGGTGGTGCAGCTAGCTCTTCTCTGATGATGTCATGTGGTACCGACTGTTTCCCGCGAAATAATCGTGAGATCATACGTACCTGTGGCCTCTCTATCGCACTCCACTGGGTGACTGTGAGACCTCGGGCCCAAACTGTTAGAGTTTGGATGTGATTGTGTATGCGAGTTAAGTATTTCGGATTGAGTTTCTTTGGTATTAATTGACCTGGGTAATGTAATTAGGGTTTTGGTCACAAGTTCTTGGGCATTGAAAGTGGTGGCTAATGGTATGTATTTAGGTGTAGAGGAAGTATGATGTTTTGTCCGTTTTTCTGAGGGTCTGTGAGACGTATGTGATGTAGGCCTAGGAGAGATGACACAAACGGGTCGAGGAGAAGCAACAAGAGGAGTAGGTGCCCGAGTCTGGCATAAGCGTAGGTGACAAATCTAGAGTGCTCCAACTACCCGAAATGTAAGCACGTTCTTGTTCTTTTGTTGCCCATATCTGCTCTGTGAAAGACTTATGAAGAAGCTATCATAGAGAAATGGCTTGGCATAGACAAAACAATACAAAGGCTCACAATCTTGATGTCTATAAAATGGAGGTTGTCTTTTAGTAATAGAAAAGCCTTGAACAATGTGAGTCTCTGCAACAACACTAGATCAGTATCAGCATAAATCTGCACATTCAGTTGTCTCTTTTGCCGACTTCCTTGAGTAGATACCCTCTTGCCTGAAGTCTACAATTCTATATGTTCCTATTAAAGATGCAAGAAGGCCTTGTTTAATTTTGCCATTTAGCAGTGATGGAAAACTCTTGAAAAGTGTAAGCAACACTACATCTACTTCTTGTGAATTACTCAATGTTTGCATAGTTTCCTTGGCAAGTTTTTCAAGTCCCCTATCTGCAAGCTCTAAAGAAAAAAAAGCATCATTAAGGTTACCTGAAATCCCCAAATCAATCTTGAGAGAGATTTCACTGTGATGTTGATGATTATCTCATTGTTTGTAGAAGACCTAGAGTGAGGAGACTTCTTTTTCTAAGTGCAATTTTGCATTGGAGTGACTCTTTTCTGCACGTGAGTCTTGCTTCTCTGCTTTGAGTATCTTGATTGTTTAGAAGCAACAAGAGGAGTAGGTGCCCGAGTCTAGCGTAAGCATAGATGACAAATCTAGAGTGCTCCAACTACCCAAAATGTAAGCACGTTCTTTTTCTTTTGTTGCCCATATCTTTTCTCTCGCTATGCGAAAGACTTATGAAAAAGCCTATCATAGAGAAATGGCTTGGCATAGACAAAACAATACAAAGGCTCACAAATCTTGATGTCTATAAAATGGAGGTTGTCTTATAGTAATAGAAAAACCTTGAACAATTTAAGTCTCTGCAACAACACTAGATCAGTATCAGCATTTGTAAATAAATCTGCACATTCAGTTGTCTCTTTCGCAGACTTCCTTGAGTAGATACCCTCTTGCCTGGAGTCTACAATTCTTTATGTTCTTATAAAAGATGCGAGAAGGCCTTGTTTAATTTTTCCATTTGGCAGTGATGGAAAACTCTTGAAAAGTGTAAGCAACACTACACCTACTTCCTGTGAATTACTCAATGTTTGCATAGTTTCCTTGGCAAGTTTTTCAAGTCCACTATCTGCAAGCTCTAAAGAAGAAAAAGCATCATTAAGGTTACCTGAAATCCCCAAATCAATCTTGAGAGAGATTTCACTGTGCTGTTGATGATTATCTCATTGCTTGTAGAAGACCTAGAGTGAGGAGACTTCTTTTTCTAAGTGGGGTTTTGCTTTGGAGGGACTCTATTAACTTCTAGCTCCTCTTCTAGTTGAAAGAGGCCGCGGAGAGCTACGTCGTGGTGTGCTCGGTTGCTCCAAACACAAAGGGAGTGGGCTGCTGCGTGAGGAGAGAGAAAGTAGAGAGAGAAACCTGCGCAGAAATTTGGAGAAGAAGATGGAGAAGCTGAAGTTGAAGAAGTCCCAATCAAGTTATGAGAGATTTGGGACCAAGTCTTATTGATAAGTGACTTTTAGGTCATTTGGGCATGTTCACACATGGCCAATGACCAAAAGTCATAAAAATAATGTAAATGCCTATAACTCCCCAATTTGGGGTCCAAAAAATACAACAAAAATATGTCTGGAAAGCTCTCGAAGAGAGCTTTCACATGGAAGGGTCAAAATATACAAAAGGAGAGTCCTTGGGGCCTTTATCCCCAACAACCTCCCACTTAAAGGACCAAGGAGGATCCTTTAAGCTAAGTAACTCCCACCATCTGTATACATAGCTGATGTTGTGCCTTGGGTAGACACTTCGTGAGAGCATCTGCAGGGTTTTGTGAAGTATTGACCTTGATCAAAGTGATCAGGCCATCCTCTAACACCTCTCTGATGAAGTGATATCTCACATCAATATGCTTTGTGCGAGCATGAAACATGGCATTCTTTGCCAAACATATGGCACTCTGGCTATCGCATCCAAGAACAGGTGCCTTTTCAGGCATCCCAAACTCACTGCAGAGGCGAGCTAACCAAATGGCCTCTTTGGAAGCCTCTGTGGCTGAAATATATTCAGCCTCTGTAGTAGATAGTGCAACTATCCTCTGAAGTCTAGAGCACCATGAAATAGCTCCACCTGCAAGTATGTATACATAGCCACTTGTGGACTTGCGTGTGTCCACATCACCTGCCATGTCTGAATCACAAAATCCTTTTAACTCCAATGGACCCTTTCCATAACATAAGCATTTACTTTTGGTCCCTTTCAAATATCTCAAGATAGATTTGACTGCCTCCCAATGAGCTCTACCAGGATTCGCCATGAACCTGCTAACAACTCCCACTGCATGAGCAATGTCTGGCCGAGTGGCAACCATAGCATACATAAGTGAACCACAAGCTGATGCATATGGAACACTCTTCATGTAATTGGCTGCATCATCATTTTTAGGACAGTCATCCTTGGAAAGCTTAACATGTGGCTGCAATGGCACTCCAAGAGGCTTAGCATCAGCCACATTAAATCTGTCCAGCACTTTTTCAATGTACTTTTCTTGGGATACCTGCAAAGTATGCTGCTGTCTATCCCTTTTTATACGCATACCAAGAATATGCTCAGCTTCCCCAAGGTCTTTCATTGAGAATGCAGAGTTCAGCTGCTGTTTTAGAGCATTCAGAGTGCTCTTTTTCTTCCCAGCCAGCAGCATATCATCTACATACAGTACAACAATAATTGGGCTGCCATCTTCATCCTTTTTGGTGTACAAACAGTGATCTGCATGGCTTCTTTTAAACCCATGTTTGAGCATAAATGCATCAAACTTCTTATACCATTGTCTGGGGGCCTGTTTCAGCCCATATAAGCTCCTTTTCAGTTTGCATACTAGATGCTCTTTTCCAGGAATGGCATATCCTTCTGGCTGTTTCATGTACAGCTCTTCATCTAAATCACCATGCAAAAAGGCTGTTTTAACATCCATTTGGAATAATTCCAAATCCAAGGCAGCTGTGAGAGCAAACAACACACGTAAAGTGGTCATCTTCACCACTGGAGAGAACACTTCTTGGAAATCAATGCCCTCTTTTTGGGCATATCCCTTAGCAACCAGCCTTGCCTTATACTTGGGTTTGCCATCAACAGTTTTGATTTTGTACACCCACTTGTTGGGAATGGCTTTCCTTCCTTTGGGTAACTCAACCAAATCCCAAGTATCATTTGCATGCAAGGCCTTTATCTCTTCCTGCATGGCTAACTCCCACTTCTTCTTGTGCTCACATAGCTTTGCCTCTTTATAAGTAAGAGGCTCACCCTCATCTGATAACATAATGTAATGTATAGAGGGATCATATCTGTTCATTGGCCTCCTAGCACGTGTAGATCTTCTTACCCAATGATCCACATTATCTGGCAATGGATCTACATCAGGAGGTATATCAACATGTCCATTGTTAATGGGCTGTTGCACATCATTTCCAGCCCTGTTTTCAGCATGAATAGGTGGCTGCATATGCCCTTCAGGATCATCATTTTGCTGTCCAGCATCATCTGGCTCAATAACCACGGGCTCATTGTCATTTCCAGCCATATGTGGTGCATCCCGAGGGTTCATATCAGATTTAATTGGTGACTGTACATGCTGAAATTTGACTCTTTTATGGTCATCTTTAGAGGCACAATTATTTTTGAGCAGCCTTGCCTCATTAAATACAACATCTCGGCTGCGTATTACCTTCTTGAGTTGAGGTAGCCAAATCCTGTAGCCCATTTCACCTTCATCTCCATAACCCATGAAGATTCCTTTCATGGACTTTGCATCTAACTTGCTTCTCAACTCAGGCCTTATATGCACAAAAGCATCGCAACCAAAGATGCGTAGGTGGTCATATGAAGCTGGTTTGCCAGACCAAACCTCTTCTGGAATGCCACCTTTTAAGGACATATGAGGGGATCGATTGCAAACATGAACTGCAGTTTTCAAAGCCTCTCCCCAAAATCCATGAGGGAGATTAGCTGTGGACAGCATGCATCTCACCCTCTCACATAAAGTCCTATTATACCTTTCAGCCACACCGTTGGAAGAGGGGCTGTATGGGACTGTTAGCTCCCTCTTAATACCAAGATTTTCACAAAATCTATTGAATTCAGCACTTGTAAACTCACCCCCATTATCTGTACGTAAGCATTTCAGCTTTCTACCTGTTTGAGTGGTCACAAATGCATGAAATTTCTTAAATGCAGCAAAGGCTTCATCTTTAGATTTTAACAAATATACCCAAAGCTTCCTAGAGTAATCATCAACAAAAGAAACAAAGTAAAGAGCACCCCCCATAGATTTTATGGGCATGCTACAAACATCAGAATGAACAAGATCAAGCACATTAGACTTACGAGAGACACCAGAGTAGTAGGAATTCTTTACTTGCTTACCATATTGGCATTCATTACAAAAATCAAGTTTTGAGCCTTTAGCATCAAACTTGTCCAAATTACATAGTTTATCAAGACCTTTTTGGCTCATGTGGCCAAGCCTTTTATGCCATAATTGCATATGTGAATGGATTTCAGCCAAAGCAATAAACTTGCCCAACAATGCTCTACCATGCAAGCAATAAAGAGTCCCTTTCTTTGTACCTTTAACAATCAGCCTAGAGCCTTTGATAAGCTTCCATGACCCCTTCTCAAAGAGGGTACTATATCCATGCATATCCATTTGCCCAACAGACAATAAGCTTTTCTTGATGCTTGGTACATACCTTACATCATGCAAAACCAGCTCATTGGTACCATCCACTGTGAGATGCACTGTGCCAATACCTTCAATTGAACAAGCATGGTTATTTCCAAGATATACATGTCCATGGCTGCCTGCATGAAAGGTAGTGAAACACTCCTTAATAGGAGTTACATGAAACGATGCACCTGAATCTACAATCCATGTTTGTGACAAAGCATCATTCACAGTAAGCAAGGCATCAATCAAATCCCTCTTTGTGATTTGCATGTCTTGTGCATGAATATTAATAGAAGCATCAAAAATTTCAACATGCTCTTCTGCCATAGTAGCACAAAGTATATCTTCTGCATCTGATAGCTCCTCAATGATGACACTAGAGGCCACATTGGCCTTCTCTTTGTCTTTGTCCTTTGAGGTATCATGTGCTTCATTCTTGGTGTCCTTTTTCTTCCTGTCACCTGTGTTCTTCTTTCTTTCTAGTTCAGCTTTATAAAATCTGCAATCAGGCTTCTTGTGACCTTTCCTACCACATTGATAACAAGTCACTTCAGCCTTGCCTTTGCTTTTGCTCCTGTTCCTCTGTACATTTCCACTTTTCTTTTCTGTTCTTCCTCTAGCCACATTGGCTGAACCAGTGCCCTCTCCACTAGCTTTCCTCCTGATTTCCTCATTCAAAATAGAACCCCTTACACCATCAAAGGTAAGACTGGGGCTATTCGAAAGTGAAACAACCAATGTTTCCCACGAATCAGGTAAGGTCATCAACAAGAAGATGGCCTTAAGCTTATCATCAAATGGAGGTAATCCAGAGTCCTGCAATTGTGAAAGAGTACCTGTAAACAAAGATAAGTGCTCAGCCGCACTTTTTGACTCATCAAGCTTCATACACACTAGCTTACGCATAAGATGCACTTGATTTACAGGCGTGGTATTTTCATAAGTGGCTTTCAGCTTCTCCCATACCTCAAAAGAAGTTGTAAGGCCTTTCAAATCCACTAAGATTTCATCTGATACAGCCATCTTGATGTAACTGATGGCCTTCTTGTTTAGGTTCATCCATGCTGCATCTGTCATATCTTCAGGCTTGACTTCCTCAAGAGCCCCTTCACAATCTTTAAGAAAGAGGATGCCCAACATTCTCTCTTTCCACAAATCGAAACCATTACCTTCAAATCTCTTGATCTCAAACAAGCTTTTGACATCAGAGGAGGTAGAGGCCATGTTTGCACACTAAGAGCTTCAAAATTTCACCAAAAAAGGTAAAATTCACCTGCTGTCCTGTGCGCAATTACCTTAGGAGACTATAGCTGAGAAATTAAGCCCAAAAACTGTTCAAAACTTGCAAAAATCAATTTCTGAAATTTTCTGCAGAAAGTTTCAGAAAATTCCAGCAAGCTCTAATTGCATCAAAAACAACAAATTTGTTGTTTTTCAACCACAAAAGGCATACATAGATGTAAAACCAAGGCAATGGGTGCTTGTTTTCACAAAAGCCCCAATTTTTGCAGCAATATGACCTGTAAAATCAGAGAAATGACCTACTGTAATAAGTTTTCCAGCGAGTATGCACTTTAGAAGAGATTCTTCGCGATGAAACTCTCTAAAAAGCACAAAATTTGCTTCAGCTTTGCTCCGGGCTGAAGTAATCCTCCAAAAACAGCCCTTTTATCGCGAAAAAAGAAGGTTTTTCGCGATGAAATTCTCCCAAATGCAAGAAAACACCTTCAGCTTAACATAGGCTGAAGTGGAAAAGCAGTTTGAGCAACTTTGTCGCGATGGAACAGCTCAAAGCTCTGATACCAGTTGAAAGAGGCCGCGGAGAGCTACGTCGTGGTGTGCTCGGTTGCTCCAAACACAAAGGGAGTGGGCTGCTGCGTGAGGAGAGAGAAAGTAGAGAGAGAAACCTGCGCAGAAATTTGGAGAAGAAGATGGAGAAGCTGAAGTTGAAGAAGTCCCAATCAAGTTATGAGAGATTTGGGACCAAGTCTTATTGATAAGTGACTTTTAGGTCATTTGGGCATGTTCACACATGGCCAATGACCAAAAGTCATAAAAATAATGTAAATGCCTATAACTCCCCAATTTGGGGTCCAAAAAATACAACAAAAATATGTCTGGAAAGAGCTTTCACATGGAAGGGTCAAAATATACAAAAGGAGAGTCCTTGGGGCCTTTATCCCCAACACTAGTGATGTTGATTCTGAATCACTCTCTTGTGATGCTTCCTAGAGAGAATCACTAGAGTCTCCACTCTATGAACTCTTCTAGCTTGCCTCTTGACTTCCTACTCCTTTTTCCTGTCTTGATGTGAGATGTACTACTTTCTCTGCATGTCCATGCACTTCCTGATCATCCACCTGCTCATCATCTATTTCTACATGCTCTGGTCTAGTGTGCTAAGAACTAGAGTCTCTTGAATCATGACTGGAATTGGCTTCGAGCTCAGAAGCATCACATCTAGCTTCTAATGGGTCCATTCTTGAGTCAGGCAGTGACGATGCCTTCTTTGATTCTTAAATGCTGATGGAGATATGCACAAGCTTCAGAGTGAGCCTCAAGTTTCTAATCTTAGAATACTGCTGAAGAATGTCTGCTTGACTTTACAATCAATTAGCTTGCCACATTACTTGCCTTCTCAGTCACCTTTAGATAGATTTTGGACAAATTAGGTGAGGCCAACCAATGATGTTGTATTACTACAGGACTGCTTAGTGTTGTGTGGAGTCGTGGGAAGCAGTAGAGTCATGGGTAGAAGGTCGCTGAGGGAATAGAGTAGGTGTGGATTGCATGTAGATTAAGAAGATGGTCATCTCGACTCTCAGGACACAAAAGATGAGAAGATTACAAGGCATAGATGGAGAAGATGATTCCCTTGAGTTTCGGTAGCTTCATGATAAGAGCTTGCTACGGATGTACTGCAAGAACGGTCACCCAATAGAATTGTTGCAAGAGATTATACCATAGATGGTGCTTAGCTACAAGTATGGAAGCCTTGGAATCAGTGCTAGAACAGTATGTCGCCAAGGTAAAAGCAGCATATGGAGTTATGCAGCATATGGAGTTATGCAGCATATGGAGTTATGCAGCATTTGGCCTTAACCATTGCACACATGGGACTTGATTCTTCATTTGGTTAGGGATTCCCATTCCCTTAAGGTAATAGTGATCCATTGCTTCATGTGCTCCTTCCCACACAATTGGGAAACAATTCACCTTAGGCATTCTTGTATGGAGTCTCCTAAGCTAGAATAGAGAGTAAACCATAAACTTCTATGTACCTCTTTCAAGGATTTATGTCGCGTAATTGCACTGGGTTGTCAAAGCCTTGTTTTAGCGTAGCCTTTTCTTCCATCAAGGCCTTCTGCAACTTGAGAACCTCTAGCTATCTTTGTAAGTCAGAGATGGAATTCTCATTTGGAGAGGTGTTCTTGCTTTGGTTTGCTCCAAAGTGGAATGGAGTTTACATTATCCGTGTAGCCACATACTGGAAATCTAAGGGTAGGATCCGATCAAACAAGCTCACGAAGATTTTGTTGAGAGGATTCTAGAAGAGCCTTCTCCACCTATTTCTCGATCATGAACTCGCAAAGCTAGTTTGGTAGCCTAGCCACTAGGGATCGGGCCCTTGTATGTGAACTTCCTTGATCGTGACTTCCTTGAAACTATCACTACTCTCTTCAACACCAATTCCTCTCTCTGGGGTAAACGAATAAGCTGGGAGACCCCTTAGCTTGGGTTAAACCAAGCTAGAGCCTTCTCTGGGTGACTCTGACAGACCCACCTAAGGGTGAGCTCCTGGGCGATTGGTGTTGCACTCTCCTAGGTGACAGGGTGCCTAGACTCTCTTTCCTAGCGGACTGGTGTTTGGGCATCTCCTAACTCCTTCTGGGTGACTTTGGCTTGAACCACCTTTCCTTCGACCTTCATAGGCAACTTCTTGTAAGGAGTCTAGGGGAACACTGTGTTCCATCTAGAGCCTTGACAATGAATTCCATCAAGATTTCTCTCTTTTCCTCCATTCGTAGCTCACACCACTTATACCCAATGGTATCACCACAGCATCATTCCCACCATGGTCAATGACACATACCAGAAACCGAAAAGAGAATCAATCGAGCCCGAAGAAGACACCCATTAAGAGTTAGCATAGGAGAAGGCCATATCCCAACGACACTCTGATCAGAGGCTCATCGTCTACAGGCAGATTGGGGGTGATATCTAACATAGAAAACTCTCAGCAAGGAGTTGGCTGTGTTCTCCATAGGACAAAGCGCCAATCCCAGAAACATGGCAGAAGAACTTTCAGATCTCCTGTCAAGAATCAACATCAGATTCTCTTCCTTTCAGGGTGGTGCTCAGAAGACCGAGAGAACCATGTGCAGAAGATTCCTATCCACTTTTAAGAGTCAGGCCTACAGCAAAGGCAAGATGCATTCTCAGCTTTTTTTCCCTTCCACTCTCATGAACACATTCTGTCTGATGTTCCCAAGGTTATCTCTAACCGGAAGAAACATGAACATTTCACTTCAATATATTCATTGAATTGTAGATGTCCAGGTGGTCAACTAATGAAATAAAGAAGATCCAACTATGATTCATTTATTTGATTGATTCTAACGCAGTTCATTTCTTTAAAGGCAAAAATGTCTTGAATGATGATAGTAAGAGAAGTGAATGCTTCAGCCTATGTACCTGACTTCAATTTGGGGAGGTCCAGCACCTTCCATCGTGCAGACAATAGAACAATGCTCAAGCCTTTAGCTTCCGCACAATCTTACTGCCCCTGTTGTCAGAAATGAACTTTCAGCATGCAAACCAGGAAGAATTATCCAGACCAAAAGTCTGCGAAGACGTGAAAAAAGAACACAAGAACTATATTATTCTTGAAGCTCAATTTCTTCATCTAAAGGTATGTCAATATAATCCATGAAGTGTTCAGACATTACACACAAAGGATAAATTCAAATGGTCAGTGTGAAGATTATTACACAATGACTTCATAAATAAACCAGGGAACCCTTTATGTGAGTATGTCAAGGGAGCTCTTTCTAATGTGATGTCACCAGCTATAAAAACTCGGCAATAAGTAGAAAACGGTATATATGGAAAACTGCATGAGAAATTATAGTTAAAAAAATTATGCCAGACATAAGATGAATCCATTATTTGGGCATCAAATTCACAAGAAAATGTAATTTTATATTCATCTTCAAGTCAAATCATGTTCTTCGAATGCATGATAGGTTCAAATTGCAAGATTGTAAGCCTGTCTCTGTACTAATCGGTGCTCTCGTAATGAGACATGAATGAAATGAGCTGGATGCTCTTCTCCCTACAGGCTACAGCCATTTGTAATGTTCTTAAGAGTTCCAATGGTAGAAAACACTCATCTTGATCTCCTTGTTCACAGCTCACTATGAGGGGGCATTTGTTAGTATATTTGGTAGTGATGTGTGTGAACACACTTATGACTATTGGGAAACTTTTTCACCTCTTTACTGTGTCTTCATGAAGCTCAATTTTGAAAAAGCTTTCATTTGCATTCTTTAAAATTCCTTATGCAAAAAATTGGCTTTACTAAGAAAATGCCGCCCTTTATATACACATTGGTTAAGAAGAGTGCATCAAATATTGACACTAATGGTAGACTTTCCATGTCTTTTCCCATTTTTGCATCCTGTCAGATAAGGATGCCCCCTATGTCCCTTGCTTCATGCTATAGCTTCTAGCATCTACACCCATATTCAAGAATTGGTCTTCATGAAGCTCAATTTTGAAAGCTTTTGGTTGCGTTCTTTGGAATTTCTTATGCAGAAAAATTGGCTTTCGTAAGAAAATGCCACACCTTATATACAGGTTAAGAAGAGTGAATCAAGTATTGACACTAATGGTACACTTTCACTGTCTTCTCATATTTTCGCATCCTATCAGATAAGGATGCCCCCTATGTCCCTTGTTTTATGCTATAGCTTCTACAGTCATGTTCAAGAATCGGTCTTCATCAAGCTCAATTTCAGAAAAGCTTTCGACTGCATCCTTTGGAATTTCTTATGCAAAAGAATGGCTTTAGTAAGGAAATGCCACACCTTATAAACATATTGGTTAAGAAGAGTGCATCACATATTGAAACTAATGGTAGACTTTCCTGCTCTTTTCCCATTTTTGCATCCTGTCAGATAAGGATGCCCCCTGGGTCCCTTATTTTATGCTACAGCTTCTATGCCCATGTTCTACCGGTTGAAATTGCAAACATTTCATGGAATGTCTTTCCATGGAGTGTAAAAATAATCCATTAAATCCACTCATGGCACATTGATTTTTACAAAATTATAAGCCCATAATATTCGAAGTATTCTCTCTGTGCTATTTTCATTGTGTGCGGGGACTAATGAATGATAGAAAAATTGCTCTTATTGATTGCTCTTTTCAGACTATACAACCCTACCAACAAAGGATTCTTGGTGAGTAGAGATGTAATATTTGATGAGAACAATTCATGGTATGAGGATCTTCAAACATTTGGTGTTGCCTATGGCAGGTAGTTTTCAAGGACACTGATTTTTCATTCACAATAAACACAATCATCACAAATGTTCATCAAGATAGTATCCATGAAGAAGAGTGTAAAAGAGAGACCCTTGGGATCCATTTTTGAAGATGAAGGAATGATTCAAATCCAAGGACAACTTCTACTCAAGGGGGTTCTTCTTAGGGACGTTCACCCTATGCTCTCTCAGACACACACAAAGAAATACTTATTATGAAATACTTATAGCTGCAAGCACTTGAGGACTCATCAAACATTACATCATTCCAGCAAGAAGAAACAACAACTTGAACGGGATATTATCAACATTCCATTGTTAGGGCTAGGACACTATTCCAATACAAAAGAAATATAAACTAGCTTTGTGAAGATACAATCAAAAGACTTTCAGAGAAAGGACAATGGAGGGAAAGCCCCAACCCACTACTCTGCAAGAAGAGGTAGACGTCTCTAAGCTGTAAGACAGGCACTGGAAGCTACCTTTGCTCAACTCTTTCTGTTGCAGTCCCGACCTACTCCTCCTTCATTGAGCTCCCAGCCCATGCTTGAATCTATCCTCAACTGTTGGAGAAGTTAGAGGGGAACCCCCCCCCCATACCTTGAACTATGCTGAGAGATTCCCTTCCGTACTTCTTATAGCAGACTCTCTTCCCTTCAATGCTGGTTGATGATCCAGATCCCTCAGAAGAGAGCCAAGCTACAGCTCATATAGGTTTTGGATGGCCAGGTGAGTGGCTTTGCACGTTCATAGCAATTCGTGGAGGAGAAGAAAAGGTGAACTAACATTGTCCTGCAAACCACAAAATGAGGACAATAACTGCGATAGGAATGACGTCTGCTGATTTCCTTGAAAACTCAATTAGATGGGTACTATTTTATTTTTTTGGCAACTTCGATATTTAGGCTAGTCTAGTCCTATCTTGCATTCAACATTATGAGGCTCAGGTATTTAGCATTTAAGAGTCACTTGGTGCTTATAACAACGAACTCACACTGGGTGACTCCTCCATCCACCACTCCCAACTGGGCGTCTCCTCCATCCCTACCTCTATCACCACTTTGGGCGACTCCCCCATCCACCATTCCCAACTGGGCATCTCCTTCATTCACTACCTCTATCACCACTTCGGGCGACTCCCCCATCCACCACTCCCGACTGGGTGTCTCTTCCATTGACTCTCCATCCTCCTCTGGACGACTCCTCCATCCCTACCTTCATCACCGCTTGGGCGACTCCCCCATCCACCACTCCCAAATGAGCGTCTCCTCCATTCACTCTCCATCCTCCTCTAGGCCACTCCTTCCATCCTCCTCTGGTGACTCCTCCATCCACCTTCCCATCCTCCCCCCAAAAGACTTGGGCGACGTTTTCATACACCTTCCATCCTCCATAGTCAGGCTAGAAATGTGGCCTTCTCCACTCCAGGAAAAAATTTTCCAAGATGGTCGATGATACACACTAGAGCTAGCAAGGAAAACCAATTGAGCCCCAAGAAGACACCAATTAAGAGCTACCATAGAAGAAGGCCAGAACCCTATCTAACACCAATAAGAAGTCTGTCCACCTCAAGTCTAGTCACGAGATTAAAAGGATTAGAGGACAAAACTAAGACTCAAGAGTCTTTACCCAAAGTTACTTTTCCTAACACCACTATGGCCGAGGAACTCTCCGCTCTACTGTCAAGGATAAATATTAGATTTTCTTAATTTCATGGTAGTGCTAATGAGAATCCTAAAGACCACGTACGAAAATTTCTTTCAACTTGTAAACGCAAGGGTCTACAGCAACGCCAAGACTCACTCCTTGCTCTCTTCCCATCACCTCTTGAAAGATTGGCCGACAAATCATTCAGGCAGTACGCAAAGAATCATTTCCAAATATGGGAAGCATTAAAGACCGAATTCACTAAAACATTTCGACCAGGTAACTCCACAGAAAGGACATTAGATGAGCTTGAAAACCTAAACTTGCATGTTCCTTGCTCTCTTCCTTGCTCTCTTCCCATCAACTCTTGAAGGATTGGACGACAAATGGTTCAGCCAGTACGCAGAAAATCATTTCCAAACATGGGAAGCATTAAAGAACGAATTCACTGAAACATTTCGACCACGTAACTCCTCAGAAAGGACATTAGATGATCTTGAAAATCTAATCTTGCATGTAGGAGAGCCATTTTCAAAGCTAATGACGCAAGCAAGATCATTGGTGGCAAGATTACCAAATGCACCAAGAGGCTTCCTCCTCAAGAAATGGGTGGAGAAAGCTTTGCCAAGGTCCATACAACAGAAACTTAGAGAGCTTTTGCGGCATATGCCACCTTAAGAGAGTTCGAAGGAGCTTCTACTAGGATAGAGGGCGCCAAGGTTCATTTTGGAACTCAGCCAAGTAAGACTCCTTCCCAAGATGAAGATATTGTGTCGGCCTTAAGAAGGGAGCTAGAAACATTAAAATTCCAAAAGGATCGGGAAGAAGACAAAAGTACCTACAAGAGCTTGAAGAGCGGAAAACACTAAGGGGGGTAAGAGCTCGACCATGGTGCTCTCTCTGTACTACTCAAGGACACACAACCCAAGAGTGTCCATGGTGATTGACGTGCCAATTTTGTGGGAAGGGTGGCCACAAGGCCAAGGACTGTTATTTTTTGAAGGGTCTTGGGAGCCAGAATATGGTACCAGGACAACCACTAGCAGCTCAATGGGTAGGTGAAGCTCAATCCTCTTTGTTAGGGCGACCACCTATACCATCCACAGGAACACCTTCTTTGATCGCTTTTTACACTAATCAAGGGCAACAGAGGCAAGAAGGTAGGCCTCATCAGAACCGACCACCGAGGCCTATAATGTGCGTGTGTACAATGTGTGTGTGTGTACAGTGTGTGTACGTACATACGTAATATATGTGTGTGTGTGAAGGTTTCTTGTTCTTCATAGCTCTGTGTGTGTGTGTGTGTGTGTGTGTGTGTGTGTGTGTGTATATATATATATATATATATATATATATATATATATATATATATATATATATATATATATATATATATATATATATATATGTATGTGTGTGTGTGTGTGTGTATATATATATATATATATATATATATATGTGTGTGTGTGTGTGTGTGTGTAGGTTTCTTGTTTGTATTTCTTCATAGTTATATGTGTATGCGAATATGTATATTTATATGTATGGATATGCATATTTATATGTATCTATAGTATACACACGTACACACACATACGTGAAAAGAATGAAGAGTTTCCTATATTAAAATGCAGGTCTACTGAGCATGTCTCCCTGCATCGAAAACATAGAAAAAATGTTATAGGGGCTTCAGATAATACAATCCATATTGCGTCTTTGGATTTCCAATATTGCACTCTAATCTATTAAGTCTCATCCCTCAAAAAAAGTAGAGATATAAACGTATGGCCGTACTGTCCTTCCGGCAACCATTCGATGGCTTCTAGAGCTCTAGTGCGCCAAAGACTTTCTACTCAGGGTGGTTTCACACAAGGGCGGTGGAACAAACATTAAAAATCTGCAAGTTCCACCAGGAAACAGAAAAAAGAGGACAGTTAGGGCAGAACATTAGCATAGTCTTTGTCGTGCCATCGTTCTGTGTGAACATGGAGGGCGGCAGAACAAGATCAAATATCATCCATTATAAACCTTATAAATTCACTTCCAAAATCATTATACAAAATCGAGTATAACATCAATACAAACTAGCATAATTCAAATACAATTACTTGTTGCATATTCATCAGCATGTCCTTTTTTCTTAAATATTTGTTAAGAATATATTCGCAGGTCCTGAATAGAGAAAGTCAAGTACTCGATGTGTCCTGTTTCGTTCAAACAAAAAGCTAGTTCTTTCTGAATTGACCAAAATCTGACTTGAATTGATCAAAACAAAACTGTGAGCTTCATCACCATGCAAACATCAGATATTCCATAAATCAAGAAGTTCACTTTAAGAGAAATTAAATATATCATCCATAGTGCGGTTGTCTTCTATTTATTCTGCAGCTTTATACGAGATATTTACGTGGCGCATCGATCTTAAGCGTCTCCTTGAGAAACAAGAAACGGTGTATTCGTAAGCTATGCGGCTCTGTATTTGTCGTCAGACCCTAAACTTTTATGCTGTGAGTCCCAAATATTATATCCTTCAGAAAAAAAATGTAGAGATCGGGAGTGTCGCATAGGGTCATACAGTAGACTTTACTTAACTTCATTATAGAAGACAAGAATAGCATGAATTTTACGTCGTTGTTCCGGAACATCCAAACCTGAAATATAAATAAATCCTTTCAAAAGCCAGTGCAGTTTATTGATGATGCAATGCAATGAGTTCAGTTTATTGATGATGCAATGCAATGAGTTCTGTAAACCGACATGCTGATCAAATTATTTGATGCTTTCGTTATTGCAGGTGGTAAACTTATGTCGGAGAATTGTCAACAGAAAGAGCAATGTGGCAAGTAAAAGACGGAAACACTTAGGGACTTATGATCGTACTGAACATGTATCATGGTTCAATCTTGATGATGAAAAAGAGATCCCAAATTGGGCTATTCACAGGAATTTCTGCTAACTAGTCTCGCTGTTGTTTGCTTTGGCCATCATTGCCGCCATGCCGCCGTATAACTCCAAGAACATCGTTTCCTTATGCCACGCCACGCTGATGAAACAGCCCGTAAATTGTGCTTGGGGCGGGCGAGGGGGCATCCGCAGATTTCTGCTTCAAATGTGCCGTGAGCTAGCATGTCGAGAGTCGCGGGGCTCCGCCCCTCTGTGAAGAGACATTAAATGTGCCACATTGTGAATGGTCGAACACCAGGTGTTTCGAGTGTCTGAATCCCACAGTCCGCTTTCCTCAAGGAAGTGCAACAACTGTCCAAAGAATCCTGAGACAATGCATCATCGCACCTTGCGCATCCGTCATTTATCTTTGTATGTGTGGTTAATTTCTTGTATAATCCTGTGCGGATCCAGCGGTATTTAGGGTCGTATCAAACAGAGGCGGCGGAACAAACATAAAAAATGTTCAAGTTCCACCTGGAAATAAGAAAGAAATTGTAGACAGTTCCGCCGCTCATGTATTCACATATGAAGGTGGAACACAAAGACAACTTTCTTCGTGCCTCCGCGTTGTGTGAAACATGGAGAGCGGTGGAACAAAATCAAACATCATGTATTATAAACGTTATACATTCGTTCACAAATACCATGTCAAGAAAACTATCAACAAATGTTTTGTAACACGAGTTGCTGTTGTTGTTCTATCAACAGATATTGTCTTTTCAATTGTTCATAAATAAAACAAAACTTTAATATAATATAATGCAACAATTCTCAATTGTTAAATCAAACTCTGAATTGTTATGCGAAGACATCAAACTCTGAATGGTTACGCACTCTGAATTATTATGCTATCAACAACTCCTAAAGATTAGCCATCGTGTTCAG